>JANTPZ010099753.1:0-15170 GCA_025593235.1 Vachellia pachyceras
ATACCTGCCAGTAAGAACAACCTAAGGGAAATATGGCTTCATCCAGGAGGATCTCAAAACTGCTCTCTAGCTTCTGCTTCTTTGCTTGGCTGGGGAGGTATTTTTCTTGATCATCATCCTCATGTTCTTTTCATATCAATCCACTTGGTGATTTGATTGTTTTGTCTATGAAATATGGTTCGTTTCTCCGAAATGTCTGGACCGAATGTTGATGCGACTTCTTCTGAGCTTTTAAATTTTTCTTCTGCCTTTGATTTCTTTCCCCCTCCTGATGAGGTTGATTCACTGGGGATTTGAAACATTTGCTGATCCATCATCCAGTTTAGACTTCAGTTGGGACTTGGAGAGCTGTAACCGTGCGATGCGAGTTGGGACTTGGAGAGCTGGAGGCTGCAGCTGGAGGGGAGTCCTCAGTCGAGTCAGGACTTGGAGCTGGTTAGTTGGAGTCGACTCGGCGACGGAGAGACAGAGTGTGACGAAGTGAGAGACAGAGAGGGAGGCGACGGTGACGCCGTGTGCGTGAGTCTGACTGAGAGAGTGAGAGTCGAGAGAGACCGGAGAAGAGTGAGAGACTGAGAGAGTAGAGACCGAGAGAGTGAAGTTTGAAGTGAAGCTCTATCACTTCATCTGTCGAGCCGTGTGCATGTGTCGAGCAGTGTGTGTGTCTGCGTCTCTGCCTGACTGCTGAGTGAGTGATCGGTGAGGTGAATATGACTGACTAATGAGTAAAGCTTTTTTAATTTGTTAAATGGGGTGGGACAGGGCACCCTGTGGGTGCATCTGTTCCCCGCCCCGTTTAAATCATTACCCGCCCGTTACGGGTTCAAAACGGGCGGGTTTAAATGGGTTCGTTTTATTAGACTTTCAGTGGTAGAGCTTGAAGACCAATTTATTAAGAAGCAGAGAGGCAGGGGAATGGACAGGGACCCCTTCGCAGCATGTTCACCTTTACATGCACGACACAACCGATCAAGCTTAGTAATTACAGCAACATACAGGTAATGTCCATATGTTAAAAAGTGTGTGCGTGTGTGAGAGGGAGGGAGGGAGTGCTACTATAATCTGGAATGCACAATTAATTTAGCCTACCAACACATAGTGGAGGTAGGAATAAACTCACTTAAACTTTTTTTAGCAATAAAAATTGTAACATTATTTTAATTATATACCATACAAATAAAGAATGGTGGTTAAGAGCAGTTAAGAATCCTTCTCTTCTAAAAAACTTGTTATAGTTCAATATTACTGTTAGTTAAAGTCAATCATTTCCATCCCAAACTTAATTTCACTGTTTTTCTCACTTGATGAAGGGTATTTTCTTTTCTCTTTTTTAAAAAAAGATTGTAAACGTGCTTCACAACTGCTTGAAAAAAGTCTCACATATTAAGGAAGTAAAAATTTGTTGAAATAGTCTTACAAGTCACCAGTACAATAAGGAACAGAGGGGTCATAAATACAGGGGCACCCACTAGCTACACACATCTTTGTCATCTCATAATTGCACCGCAGCACTGCACAAAATGCTATACATGCATTCACCTCAGAAAGCTCTCCAGAGTGGAGGGATTTAGAGTTGGGGTGCGTTTAGTTTTTAGTTTTCACACACGAGTTCCAGCTCTTTAGACTGCAAGGCAACAAGGAAATTTATAAAATATGGGTGCAACAAATTGTGACTGGTTCAACTAGCCTCGGATTACAACACTGGCAAAGCAGTAACTGACAAATCAGGAATCTTATTTCGTAGCAGACAAGCTAAAATCAACAATCAATGCAACAATAATAATTGGTATCAATTGAGCGTTAATTCACCATCAAGGACCTTAATTTTTCACACTAGTTACATGCTTGAGGAGCATAGAAACAACATCCTGAGATATTCTCTCGGCCTCTGTCTTGAGGTGATTGATCTTCGACTCAGACTCTTGCTCAAGCCGCTTCACATTGGCACCAGAATCTCCACTGCTCTGTGTTCATTGAAAATAATGCACACAACTTGGTCTCCATAACTCGTAACAAACAAATCTATAAATCATTAGTATCTACCATAAGCATAAGCATAGGCTTACCTCTTCTAATTTCTTTTGGAACTCATACTCCACCTGAGCTCGATATTCAGAAATCTCCTTCTCCGCCTCTTCCTTGGCCTGCTTCAGTCTAGCCAATTTTTCTAACAGCAGAAAATTTAATACCAATACTTTAACTCATGAACAAACTAATGGAGTTGAGCAAACGGTAATATTTTTCTTTTAGGGGATTTACACAGTCACACATTCCTGAGCATCAAGCCCGTGCCTATCATATGATCAGTTACTCATGATTCCAAGTAAGGATGAAAGATTTTTTCTTTTTTGAATGAAAGGATGTATCATTACTAAAAATATGTACAGACGCTGTTCAAAAAGTAAAATAAGATGCTACATCATCTAGAATTTACAGTAAGGATGAAAAGATTAAAGGAACAAAAGAGAGAGGGGAGGGGAACACCTACAACTTTTGGATTAAATCACTTCATTAGACATCGGAATTTCGATGAAAATAGTCAAATACATACAAGGAGAAAGAGATAGATTTAATCAAGCCAATAACAAGAGCAGAGAAAGGGGGGAATGAAAGGGAGAATACCATTTTTAGCAGCATTCACTATCTGTTGTGCTTCTTGCTCTGCAGCCAACAACTGTTGAATTCCACCTTGACCCCTATTGGATGCCATTCTACGATACAAGCAATTTGTTAACTACACTTGAAAGAAAACTACCAAAAGAGTAACCATTAAGTATCACCTAGAAAAAAAACAACCATCACGCAAACGGTAAGAAATCCACACCAAAAAGTCAATAATAAGACCAAGAAATTGAGATCAGATGGCAGACATTCTTAAATCCCGTCAAAACCGAATAATGAGCTCATCATCCTCCGGGACAATAAGTAAAATACTAAAATACCAATTGATTACCAGAGTCATATTTACACAAAGCAATATGTGATGAAGCGAATAAATCAGATAAGTGTAATGCATAAGGCATGTTAGATTGTTAGTCCCTCGTCCATAAGATACTATCTAAATTAGAGGAGTTTCTGGGCTTGCTTCCCTTATCTCGAAGTTTAGCAGTTAGATTGTTAGTCCCTCGTCCATAAGATACTATCTAGATATTAGGAGTTATCTCGAAGTTTAGCAGAAGCAAACGCTAAATCCAACCCAACCGCAATTTCCATCAAGAATTAAAAGCTTAAATTGACACAAAAATTAAAAGAGACAGCTTTCCGGGCAAGAAATGGAATCCCGCGGATTCCAGACGTGACAAAACCCGCTGCAGCGCGAATACCAGCCACCCAAGCATGAGCTAGATTCTGATATTACACGGTGGCGTGATCAAATGATGGAAACGAGGGATCAGAATCCGGTTTCGGTCCAGTTCAGGATTCTATCGAGAAAACATACAATAAGCAGGAACTAGAGAATGAGGAAAGCACTACTAAATTTGATCGCTGAATAGAACAATCAGAACAGACATTGGAAGAAGCAAAAAAGCAGGGCAGATTTATAGCGGACATGGACAAATCTGGTAACTAAAGAACTCGTAGATCCGATATGTGTGTGTGAGAGAGAGAGGCGCGATGCAGAGATCGGAACTTACTTGTGGGTCTGGGATTGCCAAGAGAAGATAGAAGACGGGGATGATCAGGAATAATGGCTTGACGCCGGTCCTATGCTTGTATTCCAACTTGCAAGAGACGGTTTGTTGATTTTTGTTCCATTTTACTCCGATTCAAACTACCAACTTATTATTGGTATCTTTTCCCCCCGAGATCAGAGAAGAATCAAATATCTCTTGGACTGCATGGACTTCGATATCCAGTTTATCCTATTTTTTATTTCCTAGGGATTCCTGGAGAATATTTAGAAGTATAACAAATGTCTAATTACTCTTTAATGATAGATGTGGTTTATAACAACTCTAGCAAATAATAACATTAAAAGACTGTGGCTTGTGTCTTCCTATGATAACATATGACACTCACAGTCTAATCTTGCAAGCTAATTATTTCGATCGTATTTATAAGCAACGCTCCCTTTAATTATTTCATGGTTTAGACATTATCTATAAATAACAATTCTACTTTACTTATAAATTCGATACAATTTTTTTTTTATTTTTACTTATGGTTAATTACATGTTCCTCTTCTTCTTCTTCTTTTTATTCTACTCATTCCCCCTCGTCCCTTTTATACTCATTCATTGATTGTTTTTAAATAATATTAAACGGGAGTTCATTTTATGTTATCTGAATAACTGTTACTTGTAAGAAAAGGTGCTTATTTGGGAATTTCGTTGGGAAAATGGATTTTGCAGATTTTGAGGCATTTTAGGAATTTTGAGATGGTTTTACGGATTTCAAGATGGTTTTTATGAATTTCGAGATGGTTTTTACAGATTTCGAGATGATTTTATCTCGGCTTACGTACACCGTTTGGAAAAATGGCTTCCCAAACAGGCACAAGACCGTTGGGTATACGATGGGAACCTTTTTTATTTGTTCATACAAATACGGACGTCTGATGATTGATTGCAATCTCTTCTAAACATGAGACTCGCGTATAATCTAATCTTGCATGCTACAGCGTCACATGATAAAATGTATGTATAAACAGAAATTTTTTTGTATTTAGATAAAATCTAAGAGTTTGTTTGGTTTTGAAATCTATGTTTGCTTTTAAAATCTAATTTTGTCCAAGTACTCACATTTTTCAGAAAAACTATTTTGGATACAAAACCTCGGCTTAAAACCTAGGTTTTGAAAAAGTTATTTCCTTGTCAAATCGCACACTCTCTCCTAATAAATTTTTCTTTTCATACTTTTTCTTTCTCTTCCATCTTTCCTACCAACTTTTTACCTCGGAATCCGTAAAACCTAGGTTTTGCCTCGAAATCCATAAAATATATTTTCAAAAACCTAAATTTTATATTGAAATCCGTAAAAGCTATTATCAAAAGAACTTTCAGAGCTTGTTTGGGAGTTAGGTTTGAAACCTAGGTTTCACAGATTTCGAGGCAAAACCTAGGTTTTGAAAAGTGATTTATATTTAGCTTTTACGGATTCCGAGGCAAAAAAGTAAGAAAGAGTGGGTAGGAAAGAGGAAAGTAAGAAAGAGAAAAGAGAAAAAAGTAGTAAAAAAAGAGTATGAAAGAGAAAACCTAAGTTTGAAACCTAGGTTTCAAAAAATTGAAATCAAACGAGACCTCAAACAAGCTCTAAATATCGGACTAAAATTTAGATTTTGCAACAAAACCTAAATTTTGTATAGAGGTTTCTAACAAGCCAATAGACTTTCTACTATTTAGAAAACAAATAAGTAAAGTTCAATAAATGTGATGAAAGTTAAAATTATAAAAATTTATGAATTAATAAATTTTATAACATGTTATAAAATTCGAAAATATAAGTGTTAGAATTACTTTTGGCTATATAAAATTTTCTCAAAAATAAATATATAAATAATTCTTGTGTTACAAATAGAGGTATTTTGGTCAAAATAAAGTTTAAGCGTCAAACATAACGGTTACCTAACGGATCAAATGAATAAAAATATAATCTCAAATTTATGAGGAAGGTTTTGTGCAATATACACTTTAATTTTAAGGAGGTTTATGAGTATTCAAAACAGAGATGATGTCAGTGTAATTAAGGGAAAACTAAGGGGTGGTTAAAGTATTTTGATTCAGTAAATAAGTAAATTAAATGATATTAAGAACTTGCATTCTCATTAAAGGGAAACCACTTTGAACTGAAGCTGTTGAGGTTTTTTAAGGTACCAAAAATAGGTTAAAGTGAAATTTCAAATTCCAGTTTAAGGAGTGCGCATGAGTAAATATTTTAGCTCTTAGGTTGCCAATTAACGTTAGCTTTCAACTTTTAAGAGGCAGGTCAAAAGAATAACCCAGATTATATATGAGTATAATTAAATGCATTGTTAATAGTCCGTACGTAGTGGTAAACTTATTGGACATTCTAATGGCAGATGGTTACCAGCAGGAGACCGCCGACTGGATCATGTCTCTGCCTCTGGTTATATCGGAGAAAATATGAAAATTGTGTGATACTCTACAGTGTAGTGCAGCAGTTTCTTGTTAACTTCTCAGAGTATTTTATTCATTCTAATTAATTATATTCATTTTACGTACTATACCTGCTAAACAGAGGCAGAGATGGAGGATGGGGTAGAAGCATGCTTAAAATAAACACATTTAGATCTTCCATTCAAACAACTTGAGAAGAATATATTTATACTTGTTTACTATAACATACACAGATGTGGATACAAAAGTTTGCGTATAAACTCATCAGGGCACAATAATATCACATTTCATTATAAGCTAGCACTGCTCTATTTGATTATCATTCTAAATAAAACATAAACAAGTCATCCTTTCTGGAAAAGGGATCGATGGATCTGATACGATTAACAGAAAAATCTTGTCAAGGAAAAGAGACGAGAGTGAATAATCACGAATACTAACATAAGCATATATATATATATAAGATTATTGAAGAATGTAATGAGGCAGTAAAATGTGTATAGCAACAAGCATGGATCAAACGTCCACGCTCCTAGATAACTCTACGTACACTGGATGCTTACGCTTCTGATTAGTCTTCCTCCTCCTGTACGCCAAACCTCCCAATCCCAGTAAACAAACCGCCCCTATCACCAGCCCAATTCTCCCTCTCTTCTTCTCTTCACCATATTCATAATCTTCGTCTTCGCCACTCCGGTATCCGGCATCGTCTTCCGCGCTATACTCCCACTCTGCCGGCGGTGGAGTAGCCATTGAACTGCCTGTAGAGCCTTCGGATGATGGCGATCTATAGTCTGTGGGACTAGGAGCTTCAGAAGGAGAATAATCATCGCCATAATAAAAATCGTCGACTTCAGGAGCCATTACATTAATATAAGGTGATGGTGATGGTGGTGATGGTGAAGAAGAGGGAGAGGGAGATGGAGAATATTCTCCATTGTAGGGGTAGCCTTGCTCTGATCCTGTGGAGTAAACCGAAGGTGAAAGTGAAGGAGGGTACTGGCCGTCACGGCCTTCTAATTCTGAAGCCATTTGGTCCATGGGAAATCGAGATTCGGGGAACTTATCATCTCCATAAGGAGAGGGAGCGTAATAGAGAGCGTCGTCGTTTTCTGCATATGACTTTTCCTCGCCAGGAGCCAGAGCTGGTTCAAGTAAAGCCTGGATTGAGGAGGTCAGTTGCAGCATAAGCGCAAACAATGTCACTATTTTGCAGATTTGAGCCATGCCAAATCAAGGTTCTTGGTTTCGTGCGTAATTTGGCTTTTATGAGATGAATGGAGCAAAAAGGAGCATGTATGTTGGATATGATGCAAGTCTTCGGGGTTATAAATATTTGAAATGACTGGAGATGGTGTTCACTTTCTGGTGTTTAATGGCGTATTCATACCTGATAATGATGTACGGTGACCCGCTCGTCCTGTTGAACGTCTGAATCAGATGAGAGGAAAGAGTAATGATGCCTGACAATGGGCCTGTCCCTGTGTTGTGTTGGATCAATTCAGGAATTAGAACGGGGCAATTAATTGAATAAAAATATTATTATCTAAATTAAAGCATGTGTTCAACATTCATATTTAGTTTAATTAGATGATTAAAGAACCGTTCCGTGATAATCATTTTCATAATATAAAGTTGCCAGCCTGCCGATGCAAAGGAAAAATGAGTTTGGTTATTGTTTCGTGTTAAAAATTTAATGTGAAAACTGATATGAATTAGCTTTACAAATAAAGTTATATGATTCATGATGTACCAGTCATGTATACTTCTCTTCAACGAGAATTCAAATATTGATCATTTTATAAATTAGGAGCTCTTCATATCTATTAGATTGGAGTCAACGTACAGATTCAACCCGTTGTCGTTAGTTAAGCATTGGTAATATAAGATGATTGGGGCTGCTGGCTCTGTTTGGCCACCTTTGTGTTGGAGGATCTAGGCACGAACATGTGTCTACGAGTAAATTATTAAAGACAAGTCTGTTTGTTCATAGAGTCCTCTCTCTAAATATTTCCCTTGATTGCCTGCCAAAGCATGGATTACGCGAAGCATTTCAATTTTGTATACACGGTGGAATGACTTGATTTCAATTGAGAATGACACTAAAATAATGGCTAAAGTATACTTTTAGTCCTTTATGTTTACGTCAGGTTTCACTTTAGTCCTTTAAGTTTAAAAAGTGCACTTTTAGTCCCTCAAACTTAACGCCGTTAGTCTCTCCTAACGGAAATTGCTGACTCATCAAATTTAACGATGTTATTTTAGATATTTTTTTATTTTACACAATTTAAAATATCAACTTTATTATATTATTAAATTATAATTAAAATATGAGTATGCTTTGTCAACGTTTTATTGCACAGTTATCGGTTAAATTTGATGAGTCAGTATTTTCCGTTAAGAAAAATTAACGGCGTTAAGTTTGAGGGACTGAAAATGCATTTTTTAAACTTAAAGGATTAAAATGAAACTTGACGCAAACATAAAAGACTAAAAATATACTTTAGCCCTAAAATAATATACTAAGATTTTTAATTTCATGAAATTGGAAGGGAAGTGGTAATTTCGGATAATGTGTCGATTATGGCATGGCGTGACTGATATTTTTGTGGCACATTATTCTTATTAGATAGATGAATGGAGAGAAGGTAGAATTTAATTAGTGAAATGCGATTGCGATGCCAATGATATGATTAATTAAGAAGTCACGTGCATCGATGTTATTGTCATGCAGAAGTTACGTGCGACAGCAGCCGTACTCACATGGTTACCACCAATTTCTAAACTTGGGTTGGGACGGCCCAACCCATCAGCCCGCCAAAATTGGTGGGTTTGGATTGGTAAAAGCCAGCCCGTTAAGGTGAATCCGCAAGGTTGGTGGGTCAGCCAACATAACCCATTTTTTTTATTTTTTTAAAAATTATTTTATATGTTTTTTTATTTTTTTCAATCCCAATATTTTTTACAAAAGAACACGTAATATTAAATTCTATTTTTAAAAAATTAGTGAACACTTATTGATAAGATTGGAAAGAGAATCATAAAAATATGCAATCTTATAAAAAAATTGGATAAAAAAATAGAAAAAATTTATTTCTATAAAAAAATAAAATAATATTTTGGCGGGCTCGGGCTGGGGAACCCAAGCTCGCCACCAGGGAAGAGGATTGGCGGGCTGGCCCATATTCCCAACCCTATTCTAAACCAAACCAAACCAAGATATGTTTCCTTTGTCTTTGGAAAACTTTATTTACTCCATATAAGTATGTTCAACAATGTTTTTCTGCAAAACGAGATAATATTCTCCACATATTTACCTCGGCTCACGTAAAAGTACTTCTCTACTGTGTTCCCAAACGGACACACTGTTTGGCAACCCCGTTTGGAAGCCTTAAAAGTACGTTGAACAATGTTTTTCCGCTAAACGAGATAATCTCCTTCTCCACCGCGTTCCCAAACGAGCCCATTATAGATAGTAAAATAATATCACCGCCACAGCTTTAATTAGTCTCGTCCTTTCAAAAGCAAAAAAAAAAATCAAACTTAGATGGTCTTTCTTTATGGTCTTGAAAAATTTACAATCACATCTTAAATAGGAGAATTAATGAATAAAAGATTCTAAAGGTTCAAAAAATTACTATAAGATTCTAGGAGATGAAGACTGGTAAGGTTGTTAATGACAATCTCAGCAGCTATTCTTAGAACTTCATGATAATTTTGTAAATTTTTAATACCTTTTATTTATTAATTCTCATATTTAAGACTTGATTACAAATTTCCTTATTTTTCCCTGTTAGAAAGGGGGTGGGGCATGCGCAATAATGGCACAATGGGTATTTATCAACATCTTATAATCACTTTTAAAATCAATTTCATATCAATTGAAACGTGTTTACTTCCAATTGTATAAAATTATTTTACAAAATTAATTCAAACATCACTAATATTGTATGGGCTTTTGAGTGAAAAAGGGACGTGGCTCGCCAGTACATGTCCTGCTCCCCAACCCCCTGACGTGTCCATCCCTTATAACTTCCCCCATTCTTTCTTTCTCCCCAGTACCCCTCGGAGGTCTTCCACCTCTTCAATCATCCACCCATCACACCTTTCCTAATTCCTTCAACTCCCAATCGCACCCTTTATATTAAATTAAAGTCACTTCCATTAAATAACTGAGTGTATGTATCCTGCATTTATATATATATATATATATAAACACGCTGGCCACAATCAATCCTTTCCTGATTTTAATTTGAAACAAATTAACTAAAACCCAAGCCCTTCTGGTCCCCGGCCAGGACAGAGTCAGCCACCATCGTCGGAATTAATATCAAGTGAGGGCCACCTCATGATGCTCAAACGCCCCTAAATTTAAAACACTCCATAAAAAATCATCATGGACCACCTCTGCATAGTGGCTGCCTACTGACCACCCCACTAAATCCATAGTGGGGACTCCCACCATAAATTGACACAACGCCATCATCATCATCCATACACGTCCATTCAACATCGCTACACTATATTTTTCTTCCTCTCATCCCATACAAATAACCACACACATACACACACAAAATGACAAATATTTAAACACCAAATAAAAGGACATCGAACGCACGTTTAAATGAAGGTACGTAATCCCTCGAGTACTTAAATATTAAACTTAATTGGTTGCTGATGCTTCATACCGCTAATGTAAGGATCGTAATCATGATACGATGAGGATATACAAATGGCAATCCGCCATTCATTTGCGTATCAGTTCATCCTCCTCCGCCATCTCCTGCGGCCATAATAACCCGCGCTGACAATTACAGATTGGAGCTGCTCCTGAAAGAGCCCAGCGCCTTGGCCGCCTGAGCTCTCAACACATATTGGTGGTAGATTGCGGCAATGGCGGCACCGATGAAGGGTCCCGCCCAGAAGATCCACTGAAACCAAAACCAATTAACCGAGTGCTCTTAGTTTTCATTGCCAAGTTTTATCTCTATACGAGCTTACTAGGAAATTAAAATCAGACGAACTTAATCTGAAAATGTCTCATGTACATACATGGTCATCCCACGCCTGCTTATTGTTGTAAATGACTGCGGCCCCAAAGCTCCTGGCCGGGTTGATGCCCGTGCCGGTGATGGGGATAGTGGCCAGGTGAACCATAAACACCGCAAATCCAATTGGAAGAGGAGCCAACACCTGTCAAAATTTAAGCTTTGCCTCAACATTCGAAGAACAGAGAGGAACAGTCGCAGTTTAACAAATAATTCACTCCGGCTTCAGTTTTTCGATCGTAAATCAGAAGGAAAAAGTAAAGAGAGAAGGTGCAGAGGATCGGATGGAGAGAAGTACGCACAGGAACGTGAGAGTCTCTGGCATTCCTCTTGGGATCAGTGGCAGAGAAGACGGTGTAGACAAGGACGAAGGTGCCTATAATCTCAGCACCTAGGCCAGTGCCTTTACTGTATTCAGAAGACAGCATGTTGGCTCCACCTTGATACCTGTTGTAGTAGGCCTTCTGGAAAGCCTTGACCAGACCACACCCACATACGGCTCCCAGGCACTGAGCCACCATGTAGGCAATCGCTCTAACCAGCGACACCTTCCTTGCCAGGAACAACCCGAACGTAACGGCCGGGTTTATGTGTCCTCCTGATAACACCAAATTAATCGAATAAAGCATCCTCCGAGTGAGAGTGCGTGTGCCAAGAAAAGGCGAAACATTAAATGGGTGAAGTTACCAGAAATGCCGGCAGTGCAGTAGACGAGGACGAAAATCATGCCGCCAAAGGCCCAGGCAATGCCTAGAACGCCGACACCGTCGCAGGCGGTTCCGTTATTAGCAGCGTCGATCTGGCTCTTGTAACCAATAACGGTCAAGACGGTGATGTAGAGGAACAGGAGGGTGGCGACGAACTCGGCAATGAGGGCCCTGTAGAAGGACCACTTGGCGAGCTCGCCGGGGTCGAGGAGGGGAGCGGGAGGGGGGTCATGGTAGTCCTTGTGTGGAGCAGCTCCCTCGAGGTCCTTGGTCATGACGGAAACAGAGAGAGAAAGGAGTAGGAGGGCAGAGATGAGAAGGGTGGGAGAAAGGATGAGGATAAGACTGTGGGTTTACATGAAGAGGGGTTGTATCAGATTCAGGTGGGGCCAGGCCCTAGAGCCTTAACATCTCTCTGCAGGCTGATATCTCATCTCATAGCTGCTGGTGGCATCTACTGTAATTGCAGTTGTTGGAGTGTTGTGAGGTTTTTGAATTTAAATGAGAATGCTAGCGGCGGAGCCAGGTTAAGAGCATTTTTGGTTTCAATTTTAAAATTTAGGTTTTAAAATTTAGATTTGAAATCTATGTTTTAAATTTAGGTTTTCTCTTTCATACTCTCTTTTTACTACTTTTTTCTCTTTTCTCTTTCTTACTTTTTCTCTCTATCTCTTTCTTATTTTTCTCTTTCCTACCCACTTTTTCTTACTTTTTTGCCTCGGAATCCGTAAAAGCTATAACTTCCCAAATATAAATCACTTTTCAAAACCTAGGTTTTGCCTCAGAATCTGTGAAACCTAGGTTTCAAACTAACTTCCAAACAAGCTCTAAATGGTCACACTGAATTTTTTAGTTTATATGTAAATAATTATTACATTTTTATTATATACTCACTAATTTTTAAGATTTGAATCCACTTAAATTATCTATATTAATAAATTTATTATCATTTGCTTGAAAATAAAAAAACTGCTCCCACAACTCTAAGATCCTGGCTTCGTCACCGGAAAATTCGGTGGCTGGGGAGTAAAATGAGAGAGGAAAGAAAGGAGTGCAAATGAGATTTCCCATTTTGAGTATGGAAGGAAAAGTTGGAAATAAGAAGAGGAGATTTTTTTTTAATAATACTGATATAATTGTTCAAAAAATTACAACAAAGTCATAAGAGAGTCTAAGTGTTAATCGGATGTGAAAAGCCACACCTCGATTACTTATATGATATTCACTGTGGATGACTTCAACCGATGTGCGATTTAAACGCTCCCTACATACTGCATCTCTCTCCTTCTTCACCTACTACGGGATTCCTTAATGCCTCGTTTGGTACGCAGAATTAATTTTGATGGAAATGGAAATGGATATAGAGATGGAGATGTATATGAGCTTTAAAATTATGTTTGGTATGTCATGGAAATGAAGATGGAATCTATATCTTTTTTTTAATGAATGTTGATTTTTTTTTTTGAAATGTAACAAAAAAAACTATTTTGCATAAGGGAGGATATTTTGATCCAAAAAAATTGGACTCCATGGAACCCAAATGAATTCCATAGGTTTGGGTATGGAATTGAAATTGAGTATTTAGGCGGAATTGAATTCCATATGGAATTGTAATTCCATCATACCAAACATGCCAACATTATGGAATTCAATTCCATTTCCACCCTTTCATTTCCACCGTACCAAACGAGACATAAGATATTAGGTCCCTTGTAGTATTTGTTGTGACACTTTTTTTTTTCTTTCCCACAAAAGGAAAGAGGCATCCTCAACTTTGATACCATCATGTGATATAACAAGGCACTGTCTTTGTTTAACTGTTAGTAGACATAAGAGTTTTATCATTCAGGATCCCATAGTTATTTAAAAGTTTCATTCAATATTAAAAGTCACACCCAACTATATGTATATATAACATTCACTCTCTGACGTAGCAGTGAAGATTGAGCCTTTTAAATTGCAACATAAGTATAAAATGTGGCTTTTAAAATGATGTGCAGTTCAGGTCAAAAAAAAAATGATGTGCAGTCATAAAAGATGACATTTGCAATAGATGTAAACATGAAGGAGTTAGAGAAAAAAAAGAGTTTTAATACGTTTAAAATGAAAGGCAATCGCTAGGGGATGTAGCTCATATGGTAGAGCGCTCGCTTCGCATGCGAGAGGCACGGTGTTCGATTCCCTGCATCTCCATAATGGATATACATCAGTACATCACTGTAACAACAAAAGGCCTTTTTGAATAAAAAACCCCCGTGAATGCTCTTCTGCGCCCAAAACGAAGGGCCGAAAGAGAATCCTTATTTCTTGCCTTGGAGTCAAGCCTGGTCCTGGACACTCTATTTTATACGTATTACTACTCGTTTTCTGCAGTAACGACTGCGAATTATGAAAGGGGGCAGAAAAGTCTAACATGAACTAAGTGTATTAGTATACATATTCCAACACTCTGGGAAACCCCTCCTCCCTCCCAGTATGCAACATATAGGCCGGATTAATGAAGAAAAGCTTGTCTGGGCCAAGACAAAGATATTGAAACAAGAAATCACATCAAGGGATGTAATGGCCTTTAGGAGCCCAAATAAGTGGGCTCGGTTATGCCCATATCTGTGAACTGTCAGGCCCTATCGTAATGACTGATTGTCTAATCAAATTAGCCAATAACCCAGTCGAAACATATATTATGATAAAGGGGTCACAAATGCAAAGAATCCAAATCCATGTTAGATGATGTGCTCATATTTAATGTTCAACAGTATCTTGAATATGATTACCTCTAATAAAATGATACATGTGCTTTATCAATATACATATAATGATAAAGACAAGCACATAAATAAGGCAATTCACTAACGCTGAATTTGATCCAATGAAAGGAGTTAATCTCTTCACCGGGAGAAATACCGATGTATTAATATTGGAAACAATCGTGTTTAAGCACAGTTTGTAAGTATCTTTCCGTTGGATGCAATCTTATTCAAAGTACGTCATATACTATTTATTGACATAACTCCAAAGTAAGACTGGAGCATTGATTTGATATGTTGTGAAGGGCTGATCATTTCCCCTTAAACCAACCACAGGCTGTAGTTGCGCCATACAATAATATGTAAACAAAAAGGAGTCATTTTAAAACATGATGGGAAGTAAGAGGCGATGGAGTGTGTTGGATGGCCAGGAGCGAGGCCTGGAAACGGCCTTTGGGAAGAGCCAAACGAGTAGTGGGAAGGTGAATTTATACCGAAGGGAACAGGTGGTAGCTAGAGGGTGTTTGGGAGAGATGGATATAAGAAGCTCATCCTTATCTCATAGTGAATGTATTATATCACCTTTTCAGT
>JANTPZ010099754.1:0-11489 GCA_025593235.1 Vachellia pachyceras
GAGGCAGTGTCCGGGAAAAGAGTTGGGGATGGCAGAAATCTCAACGTTCTTGCACTATTTTGTGACGAGATACAGGTGAGGGATTTTGACAAAGTGTTTTGTGAAAGAAAATAGTGATTTGATTTGAGGATGGTCCTTTAATGGTAGATTTTGGTGGTTGCAGGTGGGAAGAAGTAGGAGGAGATAAACTAGTGAAATTTCCGAGAGTGGAAGCACCAAATGGACTACGCATTAGGGTCTTATCCTACTGATTAGACTTCTAGGATCGGTGTTTGTACAGTGTGAGATATAGTTAGCTCATACCAGGGTTTTCCGTCTTTGAATCATGGTTTTCAATCCAGTTAGCAAAATGAATGAATGATATTAGAGTTCTTTTTTAAAATATTACATTTTTTATTATTTCCTTTAGCACATATGATTGGCAACACTTACACCTTAAAAACTTGTTTAACAATATTTTTATGTAGAATAAGATAATCTCATTCACATATTTATCTCAGTTTACGTAAAAGTACTTCACCACCGCGTCCTCAAACGGACAATTTCTTTCCTAAATGATATAGCTGCGTTTGGAAACATGTTGGGGAGCCCGTTTTGGCTCCCCAAACCCATTCTCACGCAAGCCGAGACAAAATTTCTCTCACATAAAGTACCTCGGAATCTGTGTCCGTTTTCCCAACGGGTTTCCAAACGAAGCCATTATGCCTATTTTAAAAACCATTTTGAGAACGATCGTTGGTCAGAATACATTTTGAAAAATAACTTTTGACAAAATATATTTTATTTATATTTAAATAAACCGTTGGTCAAAATGCAATTATATTTGAATAAACTGTTGAATTCATAATGCGTTTCTAAAGAATGCATTTAGATAAATGTTGAAGAAGTGACTTTTTGATGAAAATTACTTAAAGGGCATGAAGATCATTAATGCTTGTAATTATTTTATATTTTGTGATAAAATTAAGGTAAAATGATAAAAAAAAATACAATAGAGGAAAATGTTTATATTACATACAATTGAAAAGTACAATTATCGCACTAATTATACATATAATCTGATATCTAATTCTATCACATACATAATTCATCTGTGTTGAGAATGATAGTATATTTAATGAAGATACCTCACCAGTATTGATCATTATCAATCCAAATCTTGTTTGAACAATAACAAATTCCCGAATAAGTACTTGTGCTTCTAAGGACAATTCTCTTGAAGATTAAAGACACATTTCATAATATGCACAATACCTGAATAATAATAATAATATATCACTTCTTTCTTCAAATTCATCACAATCCCATCGTGAATATAGTCGCACATGTGTTCCTTTTCGTACCTCCACACGCGAGCCAACGCCACACTAATCAGTTTATCGGTTTATCCTCACTCTCCTCGTACTTCACGTACGTCTCTTTCGCATCCCCTGTAACGAACATGACCCGCATCTCATCATCGTTATCCGTGAATGCCAGATGGATCTGTTCCGGGCCCCGACCCAATGCAAAGGCGAGCTCAACAAGTGTTTTGTGCTGGGCAAAGGGTTGTAGACTTGTGGTCGTGGTCCTGGCGTCTTGGGTTGATCTCAGAGCGTGGCCTACGGAAGATCCGGAAAGAGTAGTTGGATCGAAGATTGATGAGGGGAGGGAAATCAAACCCGACCCATATCGCCAAGTGGGTGATCTGGTGAGGAAAACGTAGTCGATGAAGTGGTCGTTGCGGGAATCAGGAGGGCAATATATGCCAAGCCAGTCAAGATCGGAAGGAGAATCAATGCCGGACCACCGGATTGCCACATGTTCCACACAAGTCGAGAAAAAATTTCTTTAACGTACTTCATTTTATGTAAAAGCATTTCTCCGCCGTTTTCTCAAACGGACCCATGATCACTTTCTAGAATTTAAAGGTGACATGCTATACATAATACATCAAAATTATGATTATAATCAAACAAGGGCGGTCCTATTTGCTCAGTCTGAACAAGGAATAGCATCCTTTTGTTCTGTCCAAACCCAAAAAAAAAAACAGAGAATAAGGGATATAGCATCCTTTATTCACAAAGGGGTGAATTTTTGTAAATTCTATATTTTAAGTTGCATATTCATCTTATGATTTATTAGGTTCAGCGCAAGAGGGTAAAACAAGAGAGGATAGATGTGCTTTTGAAATATATTGTCATACAATTTTATTTAATTGAAAAACCAAGGAAGGCAAAAGTAGTGATTTAAGGGGTAATAATGCTCAGCATGTTTTGTATTTCTCTTTTGAGAAAATGGAATTCAGTTTTCACTTGAAAAAAGGTGGTGATAAATGTTGAGTTGGAATGGGGTTTCTGATAAAAGTTAAAAAAAATGGGTTTAGGTGTGGGGCCCAAAGTAATAGGCCTGGCCCATTAGTTATTGTAGAGGCAGCCAATGGTGGACCACCCTCAACCCATACTTAATGAAGCTAGTTAGGGTAAACGTGGGCTGGCATGGCCTATTAATAAGATGCGCATATCGAGGACTGAGCTTCGCAGGCCTACGATATGGGCTAGAGTTTCTAGGCCCATGTGTGGTCTACCCCTACCCTCACCTCATTTCCCTACTTCCTTACCCATGGGTCACATTTATTATTTTCCCAGAATCATAAAAAAGGAAAGTCATTATTCATGACTAATGATTAATAGATAATAAAATACAATTCTCATTATTGAAAGAACAAAGCTTCAGTGGCTGAAAGTTTTGAAAATTGAATTCTAAGTAACGGAAATAACGTTGGACGTTCAACCACCATAACATCCCACTTTAAATCCTTTAACAATTTTCGAAACTAAAATGTTTTTTTTTTAATTTCTTGATCTGAAAATGGTTTTCTTTATGAGTTAATAAACAACAAAATTTTAATCAGCCTTTACAGTTTCAAGTGTCATCTGAGCCCTAAGGCCTTTTACAACAGGTTTATAGTACAGAATCAGATGGCTGACCTGATTCCTTCGTCCTCAATCAATCCTTGTTAGTTTTTGATCAAATGAAGAAGCAGCAATCAAAACTTTTAGACTTCTTCAAGAACCTACACCCCCAATTGTTTGCCACGAGAACTATATTATAAATCCATGTTTTGGAGAGCACATGCAAAAGGACTAAAATTATTACAACTGGAACAACAAACAGAACTTTGCCTTAAATAAAGAATATCACTTTCCATAGTACAATTTCTGGAACAAAACTGCTAGATTCAATATCTAATTCAACAGGAAGTGCCTCAACATTGCCACAGCATTTTGCGAAAAAGAGTTACTAAGCAAAAGGCCCTCCTCTATCCAGCTGTTACTCCTCTCTTTTTATATACAGAATTTCGTTGACACAAATTTGCTTTCCCTGGTAACAGAAAATATAGAGCTCCAGGACCTCAAGATTGAGGAATGAATTTCAAGAAAGATCCTCGTTTTGTGAACTAAGACGTGATATCTTCCATCTTTTGCTTCTTACTTTTCGGTTCTTCGTCTTCTTCCCGGTTGACAGCTCCATTAATTGCTGCTGGACCCAAGAGAGAGATATGCTTGCTGGTAATTTGACGTCCTGCCCTAAGCTTAGGACCCCAGTGCCTTTCAGGATTCGGAAGAAAGCGAGCAACCTTCTTAGCTTGCGCCTTGCTAAGAGATGCCGCTGCTCGAGCAAAATTAACCTAAAGGAAACATGAAGCTTTAATCATTAGTCAGTATAGACATGAATCACCTGATCCAAATTCTGTGCCCGAATCATAATGGCTGGACCGAGTCCCAAGTTCATAAAAACCCAATTCATCAAGTGCAAAGCCCACGCATGCCTAATATGCACTAATTATAAACATGTAAATAAAGGCTTTAAATAACGGATTACGGACCTCTGCTTTGCAGCAGACATTTTTCTTCCCCAAAACCATGGCCTAATGGGCACCCGAAAGAATAGCATGAAGGGAAGGGGGGAAAGAGAAGGGCATACACTTTGTATATAAATAAAACATATAGGCAAAATATACCTGAAGGACAGGTTCCGTTGCAAGTATCACACTTCCTGGTTGATCTGGAGGTTGAGCTTTCACAGGATGATTTTTCACCTATAGGAAAGAAAAATCAGCAAATGATAAGTAAAAGGGATAATGATTCCAAAATCTTTGACCAGACTATGCAGATATTAGGAAACGAGTCATCCAATGTACCAGTTGCCATGCTATTAAAAAATTAACATCACACATTATTATACAAGCAGAAAATCAATCTTCAAGAATACAGACTGTCAACTTACTAAAACCGAACAAATAAATACATAATGAAGCAAACCAGCAATAATTACATGCAATCTCTTACCCAGCAGCGCATTATGTCCCAAATGACATCCATGGGTGCATCCGATTTAAGCCCCAATGGATTGACATGGGTTCCGGATATGCGATAGCCAGCATTTATAACAGCAGAGCGGAACAAAACTGCTGATGGAGAAGTGCATTTAAGTGTTGAACAGAGGCTATGCAGACTAAGAAACAAAGGAACGTCTGGCAATTCCTGAAAAGAGTAAAATGTATATCATTAAAAAAAACTACATAAGCAAATGATTTTCAAGTAATAAATTTTTATAGGTATATCCAGAAAGCTGCAAGGCTTGAAGATACAAATGTCACAGATCTGGATCATGCCATTAACTATAAATATGCAATATGTAAAAAATTAGACATTAAACAAAAATAAACCTCTGATATTGTAGTCAAAACAGCAGATATACGCTCATAAGCAGGATAACGATCCTTCATAGATTTCACATCTGCTAGCATAGAAGCTACCCATTCCTGGTCATGGATTGGAGCAGACCATATAGGTCCACCCATATTGAATTTCTTTCCACAGTCGCTACATTCTTGAGGAACAGTAGGACCAAAGCCAGGCAGATATCTGACGCTGTTATTCTAGAAATGGATGAAAAAGAATTAGATTTGTATTCAAGATTTTGACATTCACGTTGAACTTAATCAGAATAACCAACAAACTTAAACTCTTCAATAAATTTATTGATTTCTCTCGGTTCAGCTCTAGATTTACCCAACTATTTCTGTTGAGGATAATTAACTAAGACGACCAAAGATTAGCCAAGGCAAGATTTCAGGAATACTTTCAAACTCAAATTCTCATGTTTTGATAACTTACAACTTATTGAAAATCAAGTAACCCGCTGGCAATAGACACTTGATATGCTCAAACCAATAAAAATAATATACAGGAGATGGTTACATTCTGTGGAGCCATGAAGCCTAAAGGCAAATGAAGATGCAATAAAATTAAAGAGATAAAAACGAGAAGGAAAGAATTTTCTTTTTTACTTTTTAACTCAACTTATAGGCAAAAAGGTAAGTTTGATAACTCATACTGGATAGATAAATTAACAAGCAAAAATAGACGACATAATCATGAAAGATGGATGTTCAGCAAAAGGTATGATGCCATAGAAATTTGTACAGCCTAATTCACTGATGAAAACTTCAAAAGGCCAATAACTACCACAGTCACAGATTATCTTAGAACAGCGTACCACTGTGCCAGCCTATAATTAGAGTAACACAGATGAAGGAAAAATAAAGAAATTAAGATTATGATTTCTAAATTGATTTAATTGTTCCCAGAGAAAAATCGGGCCTTTTTATATAATAAATAAACAAGCAAATATGATTTAGTGCATAAGATGTCAAAATGGTAAGTGCAGCAAGCCCGAACAGGATACACACCTTGGACAAGGCCCTCGCAAGGGGCTGCAGGTGAAAGGAATCACAACCAGTGCACTGATAAACATATGAAAGCTTTAATGGCGTGTTTTTCATTGCACTTGCAGAACTGCAACCAATTGTTTCAACTTTCAGTTGCAAGCAAAGAACCATCACTTTGCAAATATACAAACGGTAATTTACAAGGTTGACAAGCCAGAAAAACTAAGAGGATTTATGTGTACATGCGAACAAAAACACGAACATAGAAGTCCATCTGAACAGATAGCACAGGAACAATATACCGCTTGTAACGATTAGCATGACTCTGCATTTCATTGAAAATAGATGTTATAAGCATGCTTTTTTTTCTTTTTTCTTTTTTTTGGGTTGGGGGGGGGGGGTTCTGGAATCTATATGCATTGTAGTTATTGCCCAGTGCTGGCTTGACTAGATAGCTCAGGCACCCAAATGAGAAAGGTGAATAGAGAGCCTATGCATCGGCAATCAATGAACGATCAAGCTACCCCAGTTACAGACAATATAGAACATTGAAGCTTTTTTAAAAAAATCTATGGATATCTAAGATATTTCTCAAATTATGCACACCGAGTAGACAATTGACTGATAAAGTCACCTCTAACTTCCTTTTCCTTCCCCCCATTTAGAATCATCTAACTTCCTTCAAATTCATACATATTTGATTCTTATTAAACGGATATGAGCATTATGAGTATACCTCAATGGAGGCAAGAAGGATCCTCAGAGCCATTTCGTGGCAATATTTCCCTCTCAGTGGATATGATCCATACCTAGTATCAACAACAGTTGCAAGCAGTTCAGGTTTACCAACCAAACTATTCTAGTGCAAGAAATCAAAACTAATCATTAACCTTACTTTGAATGGCAGACCTCTCCATTGCCGCCACAGAGTACTGCCATATCTGTTGCAGTGCACATCAGCATGCCTCCATCAACAACAGATTGGACTGCTGAATCCAGAAAAACAGAAGGCGCACCATAAGGATCAAGATCAACCTGACCAAGTAAAACACATGGAACAAACAAAGGTGACTAAATTTAAAAGAAATATATCCAAGTCTATTTGAACAAGACAGCATGATTACAGAAAATGTTTAGTTATCATCACTGGGTAGCAAGTGATGGAAGTGGACCCTTACATCGAAGATTAAAAATTATTTTCTTCAAATACAAGGGTGAATATAGGCACATAATAGCAGCACTGACATACCACATCAAATTCTTTTGGGTGGGTTAGCATATATACACGAGCATCAGTATGATGGGACTCCACTTTTGAACGTGCAACTGAACCATTGAATTTGATGTTCCTTCTACAGGCTTCAACAGAAGCTACCAAAAGCAACAAAATATAAGAAGTGTGCATTAGTTAATATGCATAGGCTAGAAGGTGAAAAGAAAAGGCATCAATCTCTTAAATAGTAGAATGCCATTTTTAGTTTATAAATTCAGAAATGAATAGCCCAACCCACAATTAGAGTCTGGGGCGTTGTAGCCACTTAAGTGGCGACCTTTCAACAAATATCATATATAATTGGTCCTTGCATTTATATGTGAGGGAAAAAAATGGGTAAAGCACCTTTATCGTTGTCCAGAGCAACAACCTGACCAATCCCTTCTATTTCACGGGCATATCTAAGAGCCCTTAATCCAGAAGCAGAGAGTGCCTGCCACAAAAAGCAATAATACACATGATATTAGTTCTGTATTTGCATTTGCAGAGAGAGAATAAAAATCATAGTCATTAAAAGTGTAATCATGATGAATACAAGGAAGCAAAAAATTGTGGGAAACCTCAAGAACTCTAGGCGGCTTCAATTCCTTCATTCCTTTTCCTTCAGCAATATTGATTGACTTTCCTGTCTCGCTGCATTCTTCAATGTTCTCGCCTAACTCTTCTGTCATGTTGCATGCTTCGTTGATCTTGATGGATTCTTCAGTGGTCGTACTTGAATCCTCTGGAGATTTCTCTTCGTCTACTCCACATTCCCCATTAGATTTCTTATCATCTTGGCAAGCTTTAGGTGGAACTTCCTCCATAACAGATTCGGAAGAATCCTTTTCTGATATCTTCTGTGATGATTTTGTCCTCTTCGACAACCATGCTTCATGCTCTTGCTCACGCTTTGATATAAAAGCTCTCAAAACAGCAATAGATATATCTCTGTTGTTAACCTGAAAATTATTGGATGCATCGGTTAGTTTGCTACCAAATCAGTCCAAAGTGCAATGAGCCATTTAATTCCTGTGAAAACGTTGATTCATTTTATGCCTTCAAGCTTTCACTTACAACAAGACTTCAATGAACCAGGAGAAAATAAAAAAGAAGCAAACTTTATACCTGGGTTTTATTAAAGAAGACTTCATTCTTGGCGTGCATAAGAATCTCTGCTTCCCCTTCCTTGATAACGGTAAAATCATTGAGATCTGTGGCCATTGTTTCCCCAATAGCATGTAAAAGCAAATTCACAACTTGGTGTTCTAATTTCTTGATTTCGGGAATTGGGAGCAGGTAGCTAACGTTTCCGCCCAGCAGAAATTGTTCGGGCAACAGGATTACAGGAAGAAGGGGTGTGCAGCTTGTGAGACTGGTTAATACGTTTCCTTAAAACCTAACTGCAACCGCCAGTAAAATACGACGTCGTTTAAAGGCTCTAAATTTGGTTTAGTGCCGGAAATTGGGGTTCAGTGCGTGCTGCAAATTCGGAACAACGGACGCATATTCTGATGTTTGAGAAATTTTATCTCAGTAAATACAGGAATGGTTTTTAGATGTTCAAACGGGCTATCCAAACAAACCTATAATTTGTACAGCACCTTTTGAACGCTAATTGGTGGCTATCATTCTTTTGAATTTGGAATAGGCTATCAAATGTCATATAATCTAATCGGTTTAACATCTAGTCTAATTTAACTTGTTTATTAAAAAAAATCAAGTTAAGGCCTAATTGTATAAAGAGGTCAAATCTATTTTTTGAAGTATGACCTGTTTATATATAAAATAAATATAATTATTTTTATATGATGCAATTAACTTTTTTTGTATTTTTAATCCTAATTTTTATATTAAAACTTACATACAATAAGTACAGTAGGTTTAAAGCTTACCTTGAGGCCTTTTAAAAGGTGTACAATAGTAGGTTTAAAGCCTACCTTGAGGTCTTTTTAGAGGTCTACATATAGGCTTCAGGCCTTACTAGGCCTTTCAAGTGTTTGGGCATGAACCTAAAAAAAGTCTACATTCAGACTTAGGTTCAAGTTCATACGCAATGTCTTCATTACAGGCTTAGGTCACGTTTGATACCATGGAATTTGGAGGAATGGATATGGAAATGGAATTGATTTCCATATCCATGCATGTTTGGTACCATGGAATTGGCTTCCACATGGAAGCCAATTCCACAAAAACCATGGATTTACAATTCCATCTCAAAAGCTTGGATTTGTAAATCCATGGAGATAATTCCATCTAAAAATTTTTTTAATTTGATTTAGGTAGTTTTAAAAGTTAAAAAAAAAAGATTTTTTAATTTAGAAGTAGGTTTTTTCATTTAAAAATCATACCTCATTTTCATGACATACCAAACATACTTTTAAACCTCATTTCCATTTCTACGTCCACATCCATTTCCACATCCATCGAAATGAATTCTGCGTACCAAACGAATCATAATAAAGTATGATCTGACTTGATATGTTTTCCATACCTAATAGTGTTTTATTTCATTCACATATTAGGATTCAAAATGAAATATAGTTAACACATAATAAGTAGGCTATAAACAAAATTTTCCCCATTAGTAATAGTCAAAATTGATAAATATGTTTATCATTTAAAATATATTTTATAACCCCATTTTAGATGGCAGCTCCAGCATGCATGGCGATTTATTAGCGTCTCATCTTCAATCAATCATCATTATATTCTAAGTAAAATCGCGTGAATTTGCTCTTGTATGGTTCGTTTGGTACGTTGAAATTGATTTAGGTGGAAATGGAAATGAGGATGGCAATGAAGATAAAAATGGAGAAGGAAATGGGTATAAATATAGGAAAAATGAGGGGTCAACAAATCAATTTCATGGAATTAAATACAATTCATGGGTTACATCATGAAATTCATTTCTACCCATTTTGAATTACATTTCCATTCCATTTCTAATTCCACCCCCCAATTCCACCATACCAAACATAGAAAATGAATTTCACCTTCCAATTCCACCATACCAAACATAGCATAAGTGTTGTGTTATCTCGTTTATGGAATTGCTAGTGGCTGAAGTCGCTTCATTTCTTTTCTTTTTTTTCCCCTCTTTTTGCCAACTATGTGCTTCATTTCATTGGATCGTTTTGGATGAAGTCCTCTACATAAATGATGTTTTTCGTATGAGGTTATAGGTTATTTCATTCATTTTTTTTTTGTTTTTAATGTAGTCGGTCAGTGATTGAATTTAATTTTCGGCTACTCTATTTGCGTATTTAGTATCATTGTATTGTGTATGTCAGGTCCGTTTGGTAAAGCGGTGGAAAAGTACTTATAAGCTTATTCACATAAGTCGAGGCAAATATATGGAGGAGATTGTCTCATTTTACAGAAAAATATTGTTAAACATGCTTATGAGTATAAACACCTTGTTGCCAAACAACCACGTGTGGTTGGTCATTTATAAATTCCTCAGGTGGCTTTCTTATACTGTACCAGAGTCGTTCTTTAATGAATGATCACTATAAGTCAGACTCAACAGAATTTTATAGATCATTTTTTTCTATGGTTAAGGTCTGTTCATTTTATGTGGTTAGTCATTTATGAGTGTGTTAATTGGATGTGACCTTTTGGTCATTTAATTGTTTGGTTCTGACTGGTCGTTCATGTACCTTTTTTAAGGGAAATGATTTTATTATTCATATTTGTGTTTAGCGTCAATATTCTCCTAAATGATTACCATTTCAAGGCTTACGCTATAGAAAGGATCCAGGCAAAGCTCATTGTCACAGTGGGTAATCCATGTATTCTGCCTAGTGCCACTTCTTGCTGGTCACAATAAGGAGGCATGCGGTTAAAGGTCTATAAAAATGAGTGTAAGTGTTTATTTGGGAACACCGTTTTCTAAACGGTGTACACATTCCAATATAAAACAATCTTGAAATCTGTAAAAATCATCTCGAAATCCATAAAATCATCTTGAAATCCGCAAAATACTTCGAAATCTGTAAACTCATTTTTCTCAACGGACTTCCCAAATACACACTAAGGCCATGTTTGGTTTGATAGAGGGGGATGGGAGGGAAGGGTAAGGGATGGAAGGGTTTAATGTTACCTTGTTTGGTTATGTTGGAGGGGAGGAGAAGGAATGAATTTTGTGTTTGGTTCAAAAGAGAAAGGAGGGGAGGTAATGATTAATTTATCATTATACACTTATATGGGAGTTAATATTTTTATTAATATGCATTATATATTCTTGATTATAATTATTTAATTTATATTTCTAATTAATTTAAGGAGATTTATTTTAAAATATGCTTTTAATTAATATTTTATTTTTAAAAATATATTTTTAAATATTTAATTAATTTTTATAATATATTTTTAATTACAATTATATAATTTTTTAATCAATTTTATAATAATATAAATTGATTACAATATATTTTCATTTATTTTTATTTTATTACAAAATATTTATTAATTAAAATAATTTTTTTCTTTAAGGGTATTAATGGAATAATAGAAAAT
>JANTPZ010099762.1:0-10087 GCA_025593235.1 Vachellia pachyceras
TGGTGTTCTTTGGCTCCATGTGACGTGTTGACATTTACCTTGAGTAATCATTACTCATGCATTTTTCTCTTTATTTTGAGACTAATTTGCAAAACATTTTTGAAAAAGAAAACAAAACATGTGGCATATTTTCTCTTTTGGCTTCATTTTATTAACAAAATTTGGTTTATGGATTTGTTCAGACATCACAGGACTCAAGGAGAGATATTTATCGTGGCTGGAAGTGATTTAATGACTTGGAGCCAGTGAACGTTTGCCAGATTTTGGGCCATTCCTTAAAGCTAACGAGTTCCCTGCTTTGGGGTGGACCAATTGTTGCTCCAACATCTTTGGTTGCTGTAAGGAATTCTATTCTGTCTGTTTCATGTTTGTCAGTTTATATATTTAGCATTTTATTTTGACTTGGTCACTTAGGTACGGCGATAGGTTCTGTTGTTACTCCATTAAATTGTACAAAATGTGCTTTTTGATGGCAGAGTGAAAAAGAGAAAAGTTATTCTTTTCGTTTATCTATCAAATATTCGAGTGTTTGGGATTCCTCTCTGAAGTAAAAATTGTGTCAAATCTGTTTATGAATCTGATGCTGTGGTATCTTTGCTGTTTTATTTCCTTGGAAGATGACTCACAGAACATGAACTGCTTATGAAGTAAAAATTGTGACCTGGAAAATGCTTTAGTAAAATTTCACAGTTCTCAGATCAATGATTTGATTTCTCAACGGTAAAATGTAGTGTTGGTACTGTGCTCCTCAAAGGCCACATAATTGTGCGAGGCATTCTTGGCTGTTAATCAAGGACACATTCTGATTGGCGGTGGTAGAAATAACTTTTTTGGTTAAAATGACTTTTGGAAAATGTAGGGTAAAAGTTAGATGATGTAATGGGATTATTTTGGATTGAAAGTAATTGATTTTTTTGTGAAGTTTGGGTAGAAAATGACTTAAAAGAATATAAATCTCATTAAATAATGCATACATAAAAATACATATACATATATATATGTAAATAATAAAAACATTACATGTATTTGATATATATATTATTGAGAGATCAAGGTAGCCAAAATTTTAATTAGAAAGTCCTATTTAATAAAAAGATCAATTATAACACATCCACAGTACAACAAAAGAGAGGAGAGGGGGTTTTGCTGGTGGAAACAACAAGGAAGGGAGGGACAAGGGTAAGTTTGGAAAGTAGTGTAATGATGGTTTCACAGGATGATGATAAATCTCAGAAGCCAACGCTACGAACACCAGAAGTGAAAAAAAAAAAAAGAAATTGGCTTGAGCTTTACCCCACTTTAGACAGCAAAGTGATTTTTCATCTGTCTTTAATCCAAACACTAAAAGTTGGCTTTAACATGCTTTTTGTTAGAGAAGTCAGTTTTGAGAGGGTGAAATGCTTTGCCAAACGAGACTGTCTACCATGAGGAACACCGTTGTGGATAAAATGAAGTTATATAATATGTACTTATATGAAAATTATATTTAAATTTACGTGTATTTTATTGTGTTGTAAGTTTGCATATATTGTCTTTCCCCTGGGCTATTTCTCATATCGACAAACATGGAGTTTTGGATCATCTCAGACTGAGTGAAGGAATACATTGTGCTGCTTTTTTTTTTTTTGAGAAAATTACATACAAGTCCCAAGGAATAGAAAAAATCGTCATCAGATCCCTAGAAATTTTGAAATTGAATTGGAATCTCATGGAATCTATGTTTGATTAATTGCAAATGTAAGAAAAAAAATGTCCTTGACCGTAACCCTTTCAGATTTATGTTCCTTAGAACTTGCACCCCTTTTTGCCTTTGATATAATGCTCCAAATCGAGTTGGCTAAAGAATCTATGCAAGGAAGGAAGGAGCAAAGAATCTGTTTAGGTTTGCTATTGATTTTATTCCGTTTTTTTTATCCCCCCACTATCCTGCAAGAGGTTTAGATTAGAGTACTTAACTCGCTGTTAGTTTCTCTTATAAATTTGTGGTTGGAGTTCTGTTTTTATCTTTTCATAAACTTTTATACCATGTTTGGTATGGTGGAATTCGAAATGGAATTCATTTCCTATGTTTGGTACGGTGGAATTGGAAATGGAATTTAAAATGGGTAGAAATGAATTCCATGATGTAACCTATGGAATTGTATTCAATTCCATGGAATTGATTTTTTGGCCCCTCATTTTTTCCCTATATTTATATCCATTTCCATCTTCATTTCTATTCTCATCTCCATTTCCATTAAAATCAATTCCAACGTACCAAACGAGCCATTAGATGGTTCATCTGCCTTGGCAAAAATATAACAAACCCAAAATTCAAGTATTTCCATGTTGTATGATTCAATTAAATGAAAAGCCATAGGAAAACCACTATGAATTTATGAGAGAAGGAACAGAGCAAATCAAATACTCTAATCGAAATCAATCAACCCCTCACAGGATAGTGGAAACTGATTCGTCTTGAACCAGAGAGTTCTTCCAGCTCTAGAAACTCCTCTGGTTTTTTGAAAGAATCTGCACATAAAAAAAAACAAAATTGCAAAGCTTAAAATTATTAAAAAAATTTAAAAAAATATGAAAAATCTGTGGATATATGTTTTGTAACGTACCGTCAAGATTAATGTACTTCTTCTACGGTCATCAACCATTTTTTTGGATTGAAAAATTTCATTAAATAACTTAGAAAGTTACAACATATCCTCGTTACCGAAACATGTTCAAACCTCAATAAGGATTCTATATGGACCAACAACTTTAGCATTTTCTATTTTCTTAAGAGCTTCTTTGAGCTCACCAATTCTACCCTACAATAGAATGTCAAGCTGAACTCATCTTCGTAGTTATTAAATCCTCCAATTCATATGTTGAACCCGTGCATCCATCATTGAACAATTTATAAAAGTAGACCTTTTATCTATCTTTAACATCACCGTCGTGAACTAAAAATTTGCCTTCTATATCCTTTATATACATCTTACTTGATCCAACTCTTTTGATTTTCGCTCCATATTCTTTGCAATTTTATAACTCTTTTGTCCCCGGCCTTTGTCCTCAACTCCTTGTATGCTTTACAACGAGTTTAACTTACTGCTTTTTTAGTTTTTTTAGTCCAGTGATAACTTTCCCAATTTTCAGCATGTTATACAAGTGGATGACTTTAAAACAATCTTTTTTATTCTTGACTATCTATTGTACATTCTCATCCTACCATTAAGTCTTCTTATCATGATGGTCAATACCTCAGAATTCAACCAAAATTATTTTAGCTACCTTCTAAACCTTTTAGCAATGGAACTTTTGGTTGGGACTTTTTCATCGATTCTTCTCTACCATGGGGACCCAAATGGGATTTTCCTCTTATAAATTTGTGACACACTTTTGCAACAGAAAATGTGAAAATTTTACGGTAAAATCTGTCACAAAAAGGTCTGGGACCACTAACTATTGATCGACCTATATGCCAAGTTGGTCACTGAAGTCTAAATTTGTCACAAATTTTGTTGTAAATTCGTACCAAATTTCTCGTGTCTTTGGTAGTGAGGATTCCGTCGGGTCACTGGTGAGTTGCATCTATCATATGGAGTGGATGGCAAAGTGAGAAATATATATATATATATATATATTAATTCTTGTCGGTAATACAGGAGTTGGAAGGAAATTAAAAAGTTAAATAAATTACTTAATTATATTATACAGTTTAATATATATATATCAATAGATTATATATCGGTTTATAAGTCAAACAAATTAGTTTTAAAAAAAATTATCAATATATCAGTTAATTTATCAAATTTATCTCCAAAATTAAAGTTGATTAAATTTTATATAAAGGATATGATGTAATAATATGACTCATGCAGTAAACTCTCACGAGTTGCACTTACATAGTAAATCTTCACTTAAGTCAGTGTTTTAATTATCTTATTTTAAGTAATTTTACAGAATTTTATTTAAATTTATGAGAGAAATTTTATTTTAACTTATATGAAAATGCTTTTAGAGGTTTACCAAATAAATACAAACGATTCCATTTTAAACCTTTTCCTTCTCTTCTCCTCACTAAATCACCAATGAGCGGTACACAGAAATTGAGGGATGTGAAAGTGGAATCCTTAAATTTGATTATTTGGTGGGTTGAATCCACTTCCATGACCTCAAGGGTTGTATGGATTTCTTGAGTAGACCAGTGGAAGGAACTGAGATTTTTTGACCATTATATCCCTCACTTGTTTTGCCAATTGACAATTTTGCCCATTTGAATTATAATCATATTTCATCCCTTTCTCACTCACAGTCGACGGCCTCCCTTCTCCGGCGTCCACCTCCACCGTTAACGGCCTCCCTTCTCTGGCGCCTCCCTTTGATTTGCGAGTAAGAGGTCCCATCCTCTTCGTCGACTAGCCGGGAGTAGGAGGTCCCATCTTCGTCTGTGGCTCCCTCCTTCTGTAATCTCCTTCATTTTCTTCTCCATCGACATGATCTGAGAGTATGGAGAGGTCGCGATTCACAAATTGAGAAGCAGGAGCTGCGGCTTCAGATTGAGAAGCATCGGTGCCATTGTCCCCATCTACCTCCTTTTCCTTCACGACGGCGACACGGTGAACGATGAAGGTTGTTGGTCTGGATGCTCAAGATCGGAACGACGAAGGCACTTATTGTACAGATCTAGGCCTCCCTCTCGATCTCCACGTTCTATCTCTGCTTCTCGATCGATCTTTCTTTTTTGTTTTTATGGCTTGTCTGAGTTGCTATTGACTGCCGTGGCGGGTGGCTGACAACACGACTGGTTTGGGACGGTGCTGGTGGATGGTCTGACGGTAGTTGTGGATCTTTTTTGGAACGGTGCGCAAGTGAGAGATTTTTTTTTTTTGGAATTCTGGCATTTCGGTATTTTCATATCATAAATACATATTTCAATTTAAAATATTATCTCACCTCAAACATTCTGTAAAACTGACTTCTGGATTTCTAAAGTTAAATTCTTATTTGAACTTGTGTTTATTAATTTCATATGGGGAATTTTTGTAATAGAGTATCTGTTTGCGGTTATCCATCTCATTTTCATTATGTTTTAACTTCGAAGGATTTTTTTATGGTTTATGTGAATCTTTGTCAGATATGGTAATATGGTAATGTCGTAGTCTAATAACTTTTCAAGAGATTCACTAACAACAATGACAATGGCGAGAATTGTGTTTGGGACAATTTACCCTGTCTGACTTTGCTGTATTATTGGATGTTTTAAGGCTATTAATATTAATAGTAGACGAGTAAGAAAATATTGGCTTCCAAACTAAAAATAGCCTAAATAAATGTTAGATTTGAATTTTTCTGTTTTTTATTGAACTTGTCTAAATGGTTTTCATTTTTCTCCACTATGTCTTGTAATTCAGCAAGTGGAGATTCACTTCTGATTAAGATTGGTTGTGTTTTCCTATCCTGTTTCATTTTTATTTACTTACTGCAGGTTTTTGAAGGGGTTTAATGGGTGATCATCAAAACCATAGAATTCTAATGGTTTCGGATTTTTTCTATCCCAACTTTGGTGGCGTGGAGAGCCATATATATTATCTCTCACAATGCCTGCTGAAGTTAGGTCACAAGGTTAGAGAACAAAATTGAATTTGTGAATTCATTGTGTTCTTAGAATCTTCAAACATTTGGCCATTGACAGGGTTCTTTTATAAATGGCCTTTGCTGCTTGAGCGTGCAAGGAATCGGGGGAAAGTTTGGAGATTACTAATAAAAGAAGGTTTTCTTACTTTTATTTTCATTATGGAAGCTAGAAAGTAAGATGCAGCATCTTGTAGGATTTCCCGGAGACTTCCGTTGCTGTAAAAGTGCCTGAAATAAGTTGCCTTTTGATATAATTGTTTATCTTTTTTGTTTTGTTCCATCAAATTTATTTATTTGATTTAAATTAGCATATTGGGTTTTGAGGGGAAGCTACTTATAATTTTCAAATTATCCTAGCTTATAGTGTGGGCAAAATTAGTTACATGAACTTTTTAAATTATGCTTTTTCAGGTGGTGGTTGTAACACATGCTTATGGAAGTCGTTCTGGGATTAGATACATGACTGGAGGCCTGAAAGTCTACTATGTACCGTGGAGGCCGTTTTTTATGCAGAATACACTACCAACAATCTACGGTTTACTGCCAATTATGAGGACCATCCTCATTCGGGAAAGAATAACCATAGTGCATGGACATCAAGCCTTTTCAACATTTTGTCATGAAGCTCTAATGCATGGAAGAACCATGGGATACAAGGTTGTGTTTACAGATCATTCACTGTATGGCTTTGCTGACATTGGAAGCATTCATATGAACAAGGTTTTGCAGTTCACCTTGGCAGATTTGAGTCAAGCCATATGTGTTTCACATACTAGCAAGGAAAATACTGTGTTGAGGTCAGGTTTGCCGCCAGAAAAGGTTTTTGTTATACCTAATGCTGTTGATACTGCCATGTTCAAGCCAGCAGATGAGCGTCCCAGCATAGAAGAAATTGTTATTGTTGTTATAAGTCGATTGGTTTACCGGAAGGGTGCTGATTTGCTTGTTGAAGTCATTCCAGAAGTATGCCGCTTACATCCCAATGTGAGTTGACAAAGAGATTGTTAATTTAGCTAGCATAGGAGAATAGATTTAGGTCGATCATATTCTTTAAAATTAATGGAGAGTTCATTTCTTTAGGCAAAGCACCTGTCCCTTGCTGCATTTAAATGAATGTGTAGGAGTAAACTATCATTTTATTCCCTTAAAATATTTATTGTCCATCAATTTAGTGTTATGAAGAATATTTCTATAGATCGACTGTCATGGCCCTAGTCTAAGATTAGTATTAATTGATGCGCACAAGAAAGAGAGGAAAATAGTTCCGCTGGCTGTCATTTTTGTTTTTCCAGTTTTTTATAGCTAACAACTTGCATTAGAGCATCTTTTTCAAGAAGGCCTGTAATAAAACAGATGATTGAATTGGAAGAGAGTAGTTGTTTTCAGACGGTTACATTATAGTCATAATCAGAACATACTGAGGTAAAGTATACTTGACTGTATGAAGGAAATGTTCTCCAACATTGTTGGAAGAAGGTTAATCCTTGATAAATAAAAGGAAGCACAGTGCACACGCACACAGGGAGGGAGGGATAGCTTTTCCTTTCTTTTCAGTTATTACAGGTCACCTGGTTCTGGCTCTCCTTAACCCTACAACGTCATTTAGATTGAGTAGGTTCAGGGTAATCATAGGTAAGCGGGGGATTCCCCGGGGGTGTGAATAAGCTCAGCCATGCAGGAGATCTTTCTAATCTCTCTGCTTTTCTCAAAGAACGATTCCCTTTGAACACCTCTATGACAGACACAACAGTGAGGCTATCGATACCGCTTTTTCTCCCAACATTGTGATTAGAGAGTTCAGCACTGTTTGTGGCTCGACATAATGCTGTATTCAATTTGTTGAAGTTGGCTTTATCTATACATATACCTAAATGATGCCAATTTTGAAAATTTTATTTCGTGGTTTGATGTGAACCTGCACATTAGCATAGAACTTCGTAGAGTCAGATGTTCACATGTATCATGTATGGCTGCCATGAGATATGACAGTTTTATTTGTTAACAGAAACTATTGAACCTATTAATTTGGTGATTTTGAGGACTCCCTGTATATTCTCAAGGTTTCATTGTTATTGCTGATCTTAAGTTTTCATAATCAGTGCCTTGGAGATATTTTTATGGAGGATCCATATTCAATAACCTTCAAATAAATAAAATGCTGTTAGGATGAATTTTGATATTTAGAATGGTTACATAGTCATAAATTTCAAAAGCACGACACATGTGGTTTCAGGTCCGTTTCATTGTTGGTGGAGATGGAGCAAAGCGGGTGCGGTTGGAAGAGATGAGAGAAAAGCATTCTCTTCAAGATCGAGTTGAAATGCTGGGAGCTGTGCCTCATGAACAAGTTCGTTCTGTTCTAATATCTGGACGTATCTTCTTAAACAGGTATAATTTTCCTGGAAGCTCTCTCTTTTCTTCAAGTTTTTCATGTTTTGATTACTACTTCTGATACAAAAGTTTTATTATGGTGTTAGTGTTAATTATAAGTAGAAATTGATCTGTGTAATCGGAATGACTTCCTTCTAAGATGAGTACTGAGGTTCTTACGTTTCACTAGTTATCATGTGACTAGCTAGTAAGAGTTTTCATGTTCAGGTTCTTGCATAATCTACCAAAAAAAGTATCCAATTGTTTTTTTCCATGCTTGTTGCTTTTAGCTCTAAATGGCGTCTTACGGAAATAAATGTTTAAAAGCCCGTCTCTGTTTGGGGAACCTACACTTTGGTGTTTTATTCATTGAGCCTGTTGCAACAGCTACCTCATTTTTTATCTGTTTGAGAGTAATAGTCAGTTTACGTAGTTTTTAAGGCTTGGAAGTTGACAAGTTAGTTAGATCATTAGATAAAAGGGGTGGCCTAGTGCAAGGCTCCCAGCAGGTAGGGTTTGCGGAGAGAAGGATGTATGTAGCCTTACTCCCCCAAGCATATAGGCTGTTTCCAGAGTTGGATCAACAGAGATTGAGAATATTCCCATGTTTTGGGACTGTAATATTGTGTCATTGATGGGCATGGGATGGCCCAACTAATCCAAACCTATCATAGAGGGGAAAAGACAAGGGAAAGGGAAGGGTTGGCAGAGAGTGGGGGCAAACACTGACGAACTCTTGACAGATATAATAGAGGAAGGGAGTGTGTAGGAGTAAGGTGGGATTGGTAGTGGAGTGTGCCGGCCTCTCAAATGCTAGCGTGTAAGGTGGAATGTGTTCTCTTTTCTGTTTTTCTCTTCCTCTGTGATCAACTAAGCTAAGTCCTTTGTTTTTATACTGATTAGACGCTTACTTGGTTATTCTGTTAAGATATAATATTGTTCGCAGTCAGTTTTACCATTTTAAACCTGGTTTTCATCATACACTCCAAGGGATGGTCTGCCAAACATGATATTGATCCTGATAGAACTGATTGCTGTGTGTTAACTAGCAGTTACTCAAATTTTTCACTAATGAATTTCCTTGTCCGTAACCTTTAAACTGATAGGTATCAATCTGTATATTAGAACCTAATCCAATCAAGGTGTGGTGCAATCTGCACCCATGGACTTGTGCAATTTTGTGGCTATTGAGTCTTCTTCATTCCATATGCATCCTGGTTGGAGGGTTGTTTGTGTTGCTTAAAAGCTGATCACTCTTGAACTTTCTACTTTTTGCTCATTTACTCGTGGTCCATCTAGCATACACACAATGTAGTAACACATACATGCTGAGCTATTATAGTTTTTATGTTTCAAAATCATGAATTTCAACTAAAATGTCCAGGACAAGAACTGTAGTAGGTATTATCTTGCTTGTAAACCTTTCGTTTTAACAAATGCAATTCTTTTGTATCTTCTGTGCATTCCTTTTTGCCCCCTGCTGTTGCAGTTCCTTAACAGAGGCATTTTGCATAGCCATATTAGAGGCTGCTAGTTGTGGATTGTTAACAGTTAGCACACGGGTTGGAGGTGTTCCCGAGGTATGTATAATTGATATTCTTTCTTGTTCCAAATGTGAACGTTTCTCCGAATCTTTTGAGGCTTTTTTATGTGAACTTAAGTTTCTGACCAACTAATTGTTGTTAAAATAATGTCATACTGGAATTTAGGTTATTTTACTTTCTTCATGTGTAGGTTTTGCCAGAAGATATGATTGTTTTGGCAGAACCTGATCCTAGTGCTATGGTGCAAGCGGTTGGCAAAGCAATCTCTATGCTGCCAGAGATTGATCCACAAGTCATGCACAAGCGGGTGAATTTCTAGTTTAAAAAGTTTGTCTGAGTGATGAATGAGTTTGTTAGTTTTTTTTTCCATCTCTATTTTATGCAGATGAGGGAGCTTTACAATTGGCATGATGTTGCCAAAAGGACTGAGATCGTATATGACCATGCTCTAAAGTGCTCTAGTCAAAATCTTCTGGAACGTCTTTCACGGTATGCTTGGAATATCTCATGTGAAGTGTGATTAATACATTATTGCATTAGCAAGTTCATTATTGAGTTTT
>JANTPZ010099770.1:0-10729 GCA_025593235.1 Vachellia pachyceras
GGTCGACCAACAGTTTGGATTTACCTCAGTTGATCTTGAAAGAGTTGGTTATGGAGATGAGCCATTCATTCTAGCAAGTCAGGCCAGACAAGTGTTTTATGTCACAGACCCAGCAAATAAAAAAATGTCGATTGTACTTCAAAGTAAAAAACAAAAGGATGGTGATCCAACCTTTAACCTGGATGATACACCCCCTTTTACTATAAATCCGCCTAAACCAAGCGGAATTGGTTGATGATGATCACTATGTTGTAAGACAAGATCACTGTGAGGGAATATGGGAAAATACATAAAGTAAGGAGTTAATTACGAAATTTCGATATATTATGTATTATATGTGTTTACATTAGTTTACTTTATTCATGCTGATTGCAATTTATTTATATCTGACATTGATTTCTTAACAGAAATATGGAGAATTCTGATGAGTCAGACAGTGATGTACACGTAGATGAAAACCCACTGGTGATACCAGATCCGACTGTGAAAAAGGTCAAGGGATGTACAACTATGGCCTCCTTGACTGCATGTCATCGCCAACGACATGAGAAGCTGCATGTAGAATTTGATGCCGATATGAATCCTATCGGTGATGAGCAAGATCGATTCATCAGCTATTTAGGGTATTTGGCACAGAGCAGAGTTAGCATACTGTACCCTGGATGGCGGTCTGTTCCACAAGAAACACGAGAGATGATATGGCAAGAAATCTTGGTGTGTAACTTTCAACCCCATTTCATTTTTGTCTTCATTTCGATTGGTTCAAATTTCGATTGGTTCAAACCTATGACATTCCAGACACTAAGGAACTGAAGATGCATTGGATGGGGCTTATTCGCATACGGTGAAAGACTTCAAGAACAAGCTGTCACGATATTATGTTCGAGGGTCAAAGAAAAATGAAGACCCATGTCAGAAATATCCGTTTCTGTCCCTCGAAGACTGGAGGCTTTTTGTGGCGTCACGGAAAGACCCATAATTTCAGGTAACATCCTTCAGTCATCTATATTTTGTTGCTATCATTGACTAAGATTTTCCTCTTATGCCTTAATAGGAATTAAGTGAAGCCAACAAACAGAAAGGTGCTGCAAATATCTATCCGCACTATTTGTCTCGTGGTGGATACAGAAAGCTTCAACAAAAGATGATGGAGGAGGAGGAACAAAGATTACAGGAGGCATCCACCTCAAATCCTGCCGTTTTCGTCCAGGCCCCTGCTCCTCCCCCACGTCATAAAAAATGGAAAGCAGCGAGGATGAAAGGTGGGAAGTACATCAATGAAGCAGTTGCTGAGGTGGCTGGAAGGATTGTAAGTGCTGACATATAATAATCATATGTGATTGTTTGACTTGGGTTTATTAGTGCCTCACTTATGACGTATTATATGATGCATGATGACCTTACACAGCAGACCAGCCAAGGGACTTTCACTCAAAGTGGGAGGATGGACATCTTAGCAACTGCAATCGGAAGGCCAGATTACCCAGGCCGAGTTCGAGGGGAGTCGAAGGGAACGGGTATAGGAAAATATTTTGGACGACCATCTCAACAGTCTACTAAAGCTCAGATTCAATCTAGAGTAGCTGAGATGCAGCAATCACTCCAAGCTCAGTTTGATGCTCAAAGCCAGATGCAAAACCAGATGATGAAAAATATGCGTGAGGAGATAAAAGCTGAGATGATGGCTGAGTTGGGAGCTGAGATGATGGCTGAGTTGGGATCTGAGATGAAAGCTCAGTTGAGAGCTGAGATGAAAGCTGAGTTCGCAGCTTTCCTGAAATCGAGGAAGCTGATTGAGGAACTGAAGAATATCGATTCGCCTGTATTTCCCAGTAGCAAAGATAACAATCATCCGATTGAGACAGTAGCACTGGGTGACACTTCCCCTCATTCCCCTGTAGATGAAGTTAGAGAGAATTGTACTCTCTACCTGGATGAGCCAATACGTGCCGTTGCCCATGCTTATTTCTACAGGCAAGCTACTATGCACCATTATATGCCAATTCCGGATAGCTTGTCTCGTGTATCGGCGACAGGTATTGAAGATAGTGAGGAAGGTTCCGATGTCCTAGTCCCTGATAGAGATGTGCTCCATTTAGGCCAATCCAAGGGTTGCTTCATTCTTTGGCCAAAAAATCTCATTTCTACACTTATAACACCTCACGAGGTAGTAGCCACCTTATGATCTTACTTAATTTTTTTCGGCATTATATTTATAATCTGTATTCTCTACTTTACTAGGACCTAGAAGAAGCTGCAAAATTCCCATCCTTGTCACGGCTGCGGCTGTTAGGAGAAAAATTTACACCCGTGACCATGCAGATGGTTGATGGGATTGTTGGTCGTGATATAACGTATGAATTCATTATCGACAAGGATGATGTGAAACAATTCCTATCTCTGGACGACCTCGATATAGCATGGATTCAGTTTGCAATCTTGTAAGTTTTTTATATTCCTATCTTCAATTGATGATTTCATTTTTCTACATTTTATATAATTCATTATTTCCTTTCTTATTGAACTCTTTAATAGGACCTTGCACAGTTTTTGCGCCAACTTTTCTAGAGGTAATTTGTCTGGATTTTTATGTCCTGCGAATACAACGAAGAGTTACAATACTGTAGAACGTCGGGTGCATTACGTTTGGAGCACAATACGAGCAGACGTTAATCCAAGGATGTGTTACCTAGCACCAATAATTGAAAGGTATGGAATTATAGTTACCCCTTTAACACATTTAGCCTAATTGGTAATAATTAACTTGTTTTGCTAACTTCATTTTCATTTATATGTGCTGTTGTAGTCATCATTGGGGTCTCTGTGTTGTCTGCCCCCTCGTAAATATTGTGTATTGGTTTGATCCGTGTTTGGCAGAAAGGTCGGGCATGAGCAAAAATACGTTTTTTATACGTAAGTTTTTCTATTTGTAAATTATTGCTTTTAACAATGTTTAGAAATGTTTTTTCATATGTAACTATTGTCAATTCAATCGCAGCGCACTCAAAACATACTGAATAATGGGCGGTAAATGTGAAGGTAGAAATACAAACACAAAGTGGTTTTATCCAAAAGTAAATACTTTGACTTTAAGTTCTTTCATTGAAAGTCGTTTTATCCCTTTATACGTTTTGACAATATGTTTTTTATCTTTAGTGCCCTCGACAATCAGGCAATACTGAGTGCGGGTATTATGTCATCAGTTACATGTATAGTATCATTCAGAGCGGATTGACTAGAGATTTAGAAGAGGTATTACATAATTTATCAAATATTGATGAGTTAACCATTTAGTTTGATGAATTTGAATTGTTCTAATAATTGTTTTTAAATTTGTAGATTTTTTATAATGACGATGCTTACATGACTGGTGACATTGATTTGATACGAGATTTATTGGCCAAACGTCTTCTTGATTTGTAGATAATGCTTATTTCTTCAAGGTGAATATATATAGTTTCAACCCTTCATTTCGACTTGTATAGGGTTAATTAGATTGATGAATTGTGTTACTCTGCAACAAATGTACAATGATATTTGCTCAGTAAATGACAATGACTTTTGTGTTTTGCTGCAACAAGGACTTGGTTCAGCTAGATATATACGTCTAACTCTTGAAGAATTTTAATTTGTATTTCTCCGCCACAATGACTTTTGATTAGAACCCTGATATTTATTTATTATGTCTGGACTTGATCTGTTGTATGAAATGTAACTGTAAGCTGAATCAGGTGGGTTAATAAAATATAAGATTTTTTTTAAAAAAAATGTATATACGGCGCCCTACATTACAATGTAGACCTACGGCGCCCTATATTGGCATGTAGGGCGCCGTAGGTCTCACCTAAGGCGCCTCTCAACACATAGGGCACCGTAAGCCCTAACTTACTACTCCCCTCACATATACACCCCCCGAGAAAGGGCGCCTATTGGGTTAAAAATAGAGCGTCAAAGGTACCTTTTGTAGTAGTATCTCTCTCTCTAGGGTTTCGTGACTCAAGAGTGAATTCAAATTCAGAATGGATGCCTCTTCTGTTCACGAGCACTCATATTTATAAAGCTCATGGAGTGCATCATAATTTAAGATTAATCTTTTATTAACCTTAAAAAATTTGAATTTGAATTTCAAGATCTAATCTTGCAATTCGAAATTTCAGAGGATATTCAAGATCTAATCTTACAATCCGAAATTTCAAAGGATAGTTAAGATCTAATCTTGAAATTCGAATTTCAAAAGGATATTCAATATCCAATCTTACAATTCAAAATTTCAGAGGATATTCAAGATCTAATATTGCAATTCGAAATTTCAAAAGGATAGTTAAGATCAAATCTTGAAATTCAAAATTCAAAAAAGGATATTCAAGATCTAATCTTGCAATTCCAATATTCAAGATCTAATCTTGAAATTCGAAATTTGAAATTTGAATTCCACAATCTTAATATGGATTAAATTGATCTGATCAAATCATATCCATTTAATTAATCCAAATATTGAGCCAACGAATTTAATTTATCTTTATAAATTAAATTAATGCTAGTTATTTAATTTATCAAATAAAATTAACATTAAATTAACACACACAAATATTATTTACATAATATTGTGCAATTTCAAATTTCAACATATATATATTTAAAATTCGAATAAACCCTAAAAATAAAGCTTATGTTGGGTTGTTCTTGCGTGCGACCCTGTAGGCCCATATAAAGTTGGCAGTGGGCTAATCTCACCATAAGCCCACAAGTCGTAAGCGGTCTTTAGCAAGATATTACGACTACCCAAATCATACGGGGATCATTAACACGACGTAATCTTTTATGCAACCAGATTACGTCCCTTTTGTCACACGATATCTCGGTCAAGGATGAGGCATGGATGACGTCATCCTCCTATCCCCAACTATTACTTTCTTGATCCCTAAGTAGTCTGATCAAAGAAAACGAAAACTCCTTTTCATTATAGTATGGCCATACATTTCTCAGACTCACTCATCGAGGGGCTCAGTAATATCTCTCGACTAATGTGAGGGACAAATCCCATTTTGATCACTCATATTCCTCCACATGAAAACCCTTAAGCCAAATTATAGCCTTTATCATCACCCGGTCAAAGGTGACTTTTGACTATGTCAAAGCTTAGTGACTTTCATGCAAGAATCCATGATGATCTCAGGTCAAAGGGCACTGTGACGTGATCACACATGAGATAAGCTAATGACTTAATCCATGCAGCTTTCTCATATTGGATCGGCCCAGCACCTTGTACTCTTACAAGTGCCTATGACTTCGACTCGTATCTCCATACCTTATCAAAGTTATACTGGTCTTACCTTATCTACGCTCCCGCATAGACAACCAACCAGGGACATTTAAGGCAATATTCATAATTCGTCTATGGATGTAATTATCATAACAAACATGCAAAATATATGATAATTAAATGGAGAAAATACATTAAAAGAAATAATGTGCGAGTACAATGATTGGCCCTATGGCACAATTTCCAACATCATCACCCACGAATAACAGTCGAGCTCATAATTAACCATGGTGTACCAAGGACTAACAGTACTGCTGTTAGTAACTAGCATTTTGTATTCAGTCCTTTCAAAACATTCTCAAGCATGCATTGGATCAATTTCCGAATCATCTTTAATGATACAAATATTTTGGAATACTTTATAACAAGGATCTCAATATGAAAATTTACAAGTAATATCTCAAACTATTTTCAGGCATGCATGGAGTATATATCATTTGAATATCATTTCTTTTCATTATCTCCATGCAGAAAATCACAGTAATAAAACATTTTGAATATATACTATAACACTTCAACTTTTGCAAGAATTCATATCTCAAAAGTTTTCCTTTTCATTCCATATACGAATAACCATATAAATAGAAATTACAAAGAGTAGATAAGATTAAATAAAATTCATAAAGCTTACTCTTTGCAATATCAATGAGAAGATTAAATCATTCTGATATACTTTCATAACTGAAATTATGCTTAAAATGTGGTAATTAATTTAAAAATGTAAAATATAGTAAAATGAAATTTATAAAAATTATAATGGGACGTTATTCACTCATATATTATGCTTTCAACATATAACTTTAATTTTTCATTAACCTTCAGCTTCCAACTTGTCTTCTCATTTGCCCTCTAATAATAATTACATACTCAATACACAATATTTTCCATAAGAGTCTCCTACAATAAAATTTAATGAGCGAACATCTAGATCAATATTTTTCTCTTTCAGACCTTTTATCAAGCACTTGATGAGCAAATATTCCACCATTCCTGATTTCAAGGTAATAATAATTTCTAACATAAGTACTATGCTTTAAACCACGTAGACCCACATCATTTGGCCAAAATTGTAAAAGGGGGTGAAGTATTGTTCATGTGAATAATGTCAAGGACAGTACCATGGTCTAACCACGGGAATTACTGTTCATTGAACAGTACATCAAATTTCCACTTAAAAACGCGCCAAAAAGTTCACATCCAAAGCTTCATACACTATAAAGAAGCTATAATATTACTTATAACTTAATTTAATTAGTAAAAGCTATCATTTTTTTCCATCATAACTCAATCCTTGAAACACAAAACGACAGCAATGGAAGAATATAAAGGTAGAGGAATGTTCAGGAGACTCACATGAACCCAATATCCGTGTTTGTATGAGCGAAACAAACTCTCCTCCGATGGGAATCATAGCATCACGCATGGTCGACCTCTCACACTCGCTTAGTTTTTTTTTTTTTTTTTGCCAGCAAAGGAAACATAAAATTAAACACAACAGAACTTACAAGGTCTCAGAGAATAACAAACCAAACATCCAAAACCTAACGACATAAACTAGGCCTAAGCAAATAAACAGAAAAGAAACAAGCATTGAAAAATTCAATATTACAACAAGGAAGGTCTTTAACATCAATCCTCCACATTGCCTTGATAGCGACGGCGCTTGAGATACCCGAATAACCGGTAAGAACCGTCCAAAGAAGCTTTGACGAACCATCCGGCTGCCAAATATGCTTCAAACAAAATCCATATATAGAAATTGTTCCTGATCAAATTCTTTGAGAGAAGAAACTCAAGGAGGGATAGTTGCTCATGTCTGGAGAATGAAAAATGGAAAATGCAGAAGGTATTAAGTCTAGGGAGGGTGAAATGACCATTTGACCCTCCCACACATTTTCACTTTGCAATTTAATCCTTCTCTGCCCTTTTTTCATCTTTGTTTTTTTTTAAATTTCAGGATATTACAAATATATACAAGTTGTATGTACCCAGTTACAAATGGACAGACGGAGCTAGGGACACCATTCGTATGCATTCTTGAGCTTGTGGAGGTTGGGGTGGCATATTCTACATTAAAGCACTTTGAGTCTTGTCTTTGTTGATTGATGACCAAATGAAGAAGCAGTAGTTAAGCAATCACTGGCCGTACCTTTTATCTAATGGATAGAGTTGGGCTTTGGGGCCAACTTCTGCTTACTAAACAATCACTGGCCATACCTTTTATCTTGGACATAGCGTTTTTTTTATGTAATAACTGTGAATTGGGCCCTCTTATCTAATACTGTCTTATCTTGAATGAGAGGGCTTTTTTTAAGAAATTTATTCTTAGATCCCAAATAAACAAGTTATTTAAGAAATGGTTTAATGGAGAAAAATATTTAATGAGAGGTCTCAATTGACAATATGAGGTCCTTGTATTGACAACATCATGCGCTGTATTGATAACACCTCATGTTGTCAATGGGACCTCTCATTAAATATTTTTATCCATGGGACCATTCCTTAAATAACTTACTTATTTGGGGCCTAAGACTAAATCTCCCTTTTTTTTTATATCCTTTTTAATCTTTAATAAAAGGAAAAAAGTATTTCCAAAGTCAGTTTCTTTCGACTTCTAATTTTGCGGCTGTAATTTTTTCTTAGAACCAGAAAAATGGGCATGGTCCACACTCCAGACATTTCAAAAGCATGACAAATCTCTGTAATAAAAAAGGGGGAAAATTAAAGTGAATGACCTTTAAAAAATTATTTATGGAAAAGGACAATAAAAATTATAATTATTTAGGAGGAACAGAATTTAAAATATAAAGTTAAAAGTACTAAATTGCTTATATCTGACTCTTCTACATTCTCTCGTACACTCTTCCAAAAAATTAAAATTAAAACTATAACAGTCAATCAACTATTTTTTTAACCTTTTATTTTTCATCGAGATCCATATTCATATGATCTAATTTTTAATATGGATATTTATCTATTTATTAATTTTTTATATGATTTATATTATGAACACCGATTTCAATTAAACTCTCTTTATCTTTATTGAAAAAAGTTTAACTTATTTATATAGGAAAATGAAATAAAAGGAACCTGAAAAAATGTGAAAGGATAGAAAGGTGATTTGAAATTCAAAAACTGCAAAATGGATACTAGTACCTTAAGTATCATTATAAAATTACAATGAAATGATAAAAATAGACATAAACAACTTTTTTATAAAAAAACCTTCAACCACTGGCGGCCCCACCAGAGCTCCGGTGGCTGTAGGGCCGATGATCATCAGCTGAAGCTCCGACCCGAGGCCCACCGGAGCTTCAGAAATGTTTTAAATCCAAGTGGTGGGGTGGGGTTTGAACCCTCCACCACTTAGATGCTGGGTCACCAATGTTTTTTAATATATATTACAAAGTTAAATATACATATATTAGTGACATCCCGTTGCAGAATTTTGCCAAGTATGGATTGAAATTTACTAAATTCGTATTAGGAATTATCATGTTTATGTTGGGTTTTACTAAGACATTTTTTTTGTTTTGATTGATCATTTAACATAATTTTACCAAGTTTGGGTTGTAATTTACCAACTTCGTACGAGGGATTACCATGTTTATATTGGGTTTAACCAAGTCATTTTCTTTGTTTTGATTGATTCTCTTACATAATTTTACTAAGCCTGTATTGAAATTTACCAATTCCATGATAGAAATTACTAAGTTCATATTGAGTTTTATCAAAATTAGCTACATACATAAGTTCAAATAAAAAAAGTTAATATTACATCAATAATATCGTAAATATAATGTTTCAATATATCAAAAATCAAAAGAAATTTTACTAGCTATTGTATATATTATGATTTATCGTAATTTTATTGATTATATTATAAAAATTTTGATAATTATTTTTTGATTCTATACTCAAGTACTTTTTAAGGGAAGAAATTCAGAATTTATACTGCTACTTTTGCATAAAAATACCGGAAATTATCTGAACTTTTTAAATCTTATTAACATTGCATGATAAAAAATCGCAAAGTTTTTTATAAAATAAAAATAAATTACACAAAAATTTTAATTTATTTAAGATCATTTTATCTTCTTTTTTTTCTGGATATGTTGTAACTTACTTCAGCATATATAATAAATTATATAAAATCTCCATTTTATTAAAATTATATAATTTTATTTTAAAGCGTGTGTATATGTATATATGCATGTTTTAGAAATTGAGAAAAATTTTATTTAGTTTAGTGATGTTTAAAAATTTATAATTTTTTTAAATAGAATGTGGAGGGAAATTAGAGGAGAAAATGTGGGAGGTTGGGAAAGATAATTTAGTATTTTCAAATTTATATTTTATTTATAGTTTAATGATTTTAAATAAATACGATTTTTATTACCATTGTCGATAAGATATTATTTTCCATTAGTCTTTGATCTAAAATCACAGGCTATGATTTTTAAGCTTCTTAAATTTTAAATTTCCAATACATTCATACCTATAATATTTTTTACTTAAAATAATTGGATATTTATATATGGCTGCCGAAGTAATTTGATTTTAGGCATTTCTTATTTTGAAATTTAAAACAATGCGGTCAATGAAAAGTTACAGCCGTAGAGTGAGAGGCTGCGTGAAATAATTAAAATTGAGAAAATTAAAATAAAGACCAAGAGAAAATCATATTTATTTTAAAGGACCACTAAAATCCTGCACACCACAAAATATAAATATAAAATAACTAAAAATTTCTCATAACTAAACGTTTTACATATTCCACATGTGACAAGATTGTGTCTTTTTACGTTAATTTTTGTTTTCCACAAAGTTCTATATTTATATAACCAATATAACAAGCTGCTTGATTTAAATTATCAACATTTATATCAATTAAAATCTTTTTATACCAACATGAAACCTAAAAAAAACAATGACCAATATGAAAATGATAATTGCCCTGTTTAGTTGAGCTTTGGCGGAGTTTAAACGTACGTGAACAGTGATTTTTCGTAAAACGAAATAATTTTCTTCACATATTTATCTCAATTTACGTCCAAACTCACCCACCACGAAATCAAGTCCATTGTCACGAGCAATGCAAAAGCACAGTACAAACCAAAATCCCTAGCATCCACCTAACTATATATTGTACACATGAAGATGCAGAAGCTAAGAGTAGAGGACACATGGGGATCAATGGTTGTGTATCAAATTAACCTGATGATATGAATAAAAGATCCACATGCATGCTTGAAGCCACTGATAATGCGGATGTGGATAGATGTGGAGGCGTTATCCAGGGAGAAGATGGTAATTAGGTATCTGGTTATAGTTACAAGCTCACCTCTGTGCCAACAACGATAGAGATGATAGGTATTATGAATGGTATCTATCTATGCTGAGCAA
>JANTPZ010099781.1:0-10174 GCA_025593235.1 Vachellia pachyceras
AACAAAATCATTTTTAATTGAAGGATATATACATGTACTTAGGCAGCCGCAAAACAATTTACTCTTCTTCACATCCATGAATTGCTCATGAATCGTACGGGCATAGAGGGGCATGGTGACAGCTGACCCATTGAAGGTAGAGTCTGTAGAAAATTTTACGTTGCACAAAGTAAATATTAACGTGACCTCATAAATCTCCATACTCATTGTTGAGTTACCAAGATTGACTAGAAAATGAAGTGGAGATTAACAATTATATATAATAAATAGAAAATCAAAATAAGTATAGAAACTAGCCATATATCAAATTGAAGAAATTGGACTCATTTTTTAAAAGTAGAGGAATAAATGTGTCACATGGGCTGCGAACTAAGCCTTAAATTAATTAACATGGAAGCATATAAAAAAAGTATTGAGTGGAAAGAGAAAAAGTGAATGAATGGAGTAAGGGGTTGATAATGATATGCAATTTGTTATTTTCCTAATTTTGGAATTTAGACAGGTCCTCCACCTATAAATCCATGGGATGTTTGTCTGCCTATACTCAGCTTTTATTATTTTAGTCAAAAATAAATATATTTACAAAAAAAATAAATGCAATAGCAGCACTTGGTTAATTAAAAAAAACACACACAAACAGAGGCTGCCACACATACACACACATGCTCAGCTTTCAGAACAAATTTATAGATTTCCATGAAAATAATCCCTAAATTTTAAGAAAATGTGTAGCTAAGTGTTTGAAATAATGCGTTTTAAGAAAATTAGTAATAACATCCTGCAAATTCTTATTATAGCATTGGTCCTTCCCAATAATTGTAACTTCTAATGTTTTTTATATGTTTTTAAGGTAAGGGTCTTAGTGTAAATTTTTATAATCATTTGGTGCTTCTTCTTTCTTTTTTTAATTTGGAGGAGACTTAGAAGTAGCACACACATATTGTGCACGTTTAGAAACGCAATAGAGAAGTACTTTTACACAAACCAAGGTAAATGTGTGAAGGAGATTGGGCTTGTTTGTGACAACGTTTGGAAAAGCCAAATGTACGTTCAACAATGCTTTTCTACATAACGAGATAATCTCATTTACATATTTACCTCAACTTACGTAAAATTACTTTTCTACCGTATTCTCAAACGGGCCTATTATCTCCTTTTGCAGAAAAACACTATTGGACATATGTTTAGCTTTTCCAAACGTTCGAACAAACAAACACATTGCAGCACATCATGAATATAAGCTACCTTTCTTTAATTTCCTCATGCTGTTGGGACATGGGACAAAACTAAAAGCATCACATGAGGAAAGAAATATACCTAAACAGATGAAATTAATTAGCATGATACTGCTCAAATCTGAACTTAATCACTGCAATAATGTATTTTTAATTGCTTAAGTTTTCTGCCAGGAAAAAAATAGTTTGCTTAAGTTCGGCTGCATGATGTTTACCTTGATAAAATAATTTTTTTCTTAATAAAATAGGTAAGTTATCTCTAAAACAATTTTTTACTTTTTAATCAAATTAGTAGGGTTTGTGGTTAAGATTTAAAATACTGTGACATTAAATAAAGAAAAGAATTGGAAAAAAAACTAATTCTTACATAATACATAGATTTGCTTTTTCTTTGGTTTGTGTGTGTGTGTGTGTGTGTGTTTTTTTTTTTTTGCTATTAGAGGAGGAAGTGCTTTATATTAGTCGGCAGGGGTGGATTACATGTTTAATTAATTAAGATGGTGACAAGAAAGTTAACATGAACAGATTCAAACATGTGAAAAAAGCAATGAATATTCTGTACAACTAAGCAGATCTGCACTATACGTAATACGGCACCAAGCTTAATGAGGTTTTAAAAAAGTAATTAATTAATTAATAGTAATCATTTTTTGATAAGGCAGAATGGATGAATAAAGACACATTTAATGGGGTCAAATCAGTTGATTATTATGTATCATCATTACGTTTAACTAATAAACTAATCTGATGTGCGCGTTATAAATTCAAACACAACTAATCCTTAATCTTTAATTAGAGGGTTTCTTGTGGGACCCTCTGATAATCTACCATCTTGCTTTTGGATTTTATGCTAAAAAAGAATGTCCACTTTTTGAGTGCCATTGAAATATGGTTCAATTCATAATAGTCAGTTGATGGAATACAACTAAAAGAAAAGAAAAGAAAAGAAAAATTAACTCATTTGTCCTTATAATTTCTATTATTTATAATTAGACCCGTATAGTTTTTTGAGGGAGAATCACTTTAAAGTTCGGCGATACATATTAATTGCTCTAAAGTCTCAAGAGATCGTTAATGGTAGTGACATCGCTTGTCAATGGTGCTCATCGACCTATTATTAACAACCTTTTGGGACCTTAAAATAATTAATTCGTTATCACGGAACCTAAATGCAATTCTCCCTTTTTTGTTAATTAATGAATCTTGGGAGTTTTCTAACCCTCTTCATTGAAACATAGGGTAATTAAAAGGTGATCTAGTTTAAAACAACGTAAATTATTGAATAATACATGTGTAAGAACAATGATCGAACGTGAATTAGTTTGATATTCTTATCTAATTAATTATGGTTAACTCTCCTAAATACATGTTCTACGTTCACATAGGCTTAAACTCAAGCCTCGTAGTTAAGCAGTAGTTAAGACCAGGACCATCGCCTTTGGGTAAATTATTCAATAATATTGAATATGCTAAATGATTATAACAACTAAAGAAAAAGAAGCACACATTAATGATTCAACTATAGGCCACTTGGAATGTTTGGACAAACTTGAACCAACAAAGTGGTCCTCTTTCCACTCCACATGGATGCTATTTGCTAGCTCACAAGATCCATCACATGCTCACTAATAGTCAAAAAGGATTAAATTAGGGTTTTGACAGAAAACACCATGCATGATGCCCTACCTATCTTACTGCATGGGGCAATACAATAATTAATGATATCTTGTCTTAGAGAGAGAAAAAGAAAGAAAGTGAGAGAGAGAGAGAGAGGGTATAGTGCTCACATACAAGACTCTTCTTCAAAGGAGTCATGATCAAAGTTATTGGGTGTGTGTGTTTTTTTCCATACGCGGTTATGAAGTTTGACAACTTTTTGAAAGACATCACATCGTGATCATGAACATGCATGATGTTAATCCATATTATATATGTGTGAGTCTCTCTCTCTCTATATATATATATATGTATATTCAAAGTTGGTTGATATCCAGAAAAGTTTGAAGATGCAAAGGGACAAGAGAACCATTATCGATCAATTCATCGTTGATTAGTGCCCATGATGCTCTCTCTTCGTCACTTCTAGGAAAAACCATGGAAGTTACCAACAAGATAACGTGAAAATGCCAACCACTAATACTTTCCTCTATCTCCCTATTCAGCTTTTTCTCTCTCTAGGATAAGATATGGAGGAAAAAAATTTATAATTTGCCGATCATTATAATTTCATTTGATTTTTAATCAAATATTAGCAACTATTAGTCCGTATACTCATAGTTTTTAAATTATATGATATCTAAATCAAGTCTGAAATATGTACACACAAACATACATAGAGCAAACTGCATCATTTTTAAGTCACTAACAATGCAATTCGTTATTTGTACTTAAATTAAGGGTTCGTTTGAAAGTCCTATAGAGAATAACTTTTACGGATTTAGAGACAACCTAAGTTTTAGATAATAACTTTTACGGATTCTGAGACATGACGTAGATTTCAAAACCTAGGTTTTAAAAAATTGTGTTTGGGAAGTTATTGGCTTTTACGGAGTTCGAGGTAAAAAGTATATAGGAAAGAGGAAAGAAAAGGTAGGAAAAAGAAAATTATTAGGAGAGGGGTGTGATTTGATAATAAAAAAGTTTTTTTAAAATCTAGATTTCAAATCGAAGTTTTGTATCTAAAATAATTTTTCTGAAAAATGTAAATACTTGGACAAAATTTAAGTTTTGAGGTAAAACTTATGTTTTGAAACCAAACCTGGGTTAAGGAAGAGAAACCAAACAAGCTCTAATAGTTACTCCCTCATTCCCCTATTATGGTCCCTAATTTTTTTTCAAAACATGTAAAAAAAATAAGAATATCTAGGTGATAGATAGAAATTTGATTTGTTTCTTTCCATTTATACCCTCAATACCTGATACAATGTTTTAAATAACCAAGTGTTTGATTAGTAATTTATAAAATATGCTTTAATTTAAAGTAAAAATTTGTACTAAGAAACAAATATGAAAATTGAGACACATCCCTAAAATCCAAAATATTGGGCTCTATAAGTCACTTAGAAAATTATTAATTACCATTTTTTTCAATTTTGTCCATATTTATTGGTAGGGCACATGATATTGAAAGTCGAGAAAGAGAAGCAAAGTGAAACATATTTAAAGTAGGAAAAATTGAATTCTTTTTTCAATTTAAGATATATTAAATGAGCTAGCAACTCTTTTGGTAGTTGTCCTTTTTAAATGGGATGGAGTATAACAAGGGACAGAAGCAGTAGTATCACCGTGTTTGAATATTTTTTGAAGTTTTCTAATTCAACTGTTGGACAAATAATTTATGGCCAATTGGAAAAGTTGGTTGTGACCTTTCCACCTTTTGATCATGAAATGTACAGCAATTCAAAACAAAAGCATTTAATTCAATTTTGATCACTTTTGGCATTTTTGTAGTGATGTTCATATATATATATATTCTTTGCAAGCAAAGGAGCCAAATTTAATTTGTCCCTAGCTACATATAATTAAGTTAGGTTGGATTACTTGTCATTAATTTGTTATAAAGGACAAGTTTTTCACTTCATCTGTTAAACGCGTGGATCATGTACGATCTTATGCATGTTTCCACTTTCAAGCCCAAAATAATTTGAATCCACAAATATTAATTAGCAATAATTGTGTCATTTTCAAATTTCTTGAATAAAAACATAAAATGAGGAAGAAAGTTTCAAAGCTGATAACTCTTTAAAAAGAGAATGTCACAACCCCCCCCCAAAAGAAAATAGAAGTGAATATTCTCGAAGCAGGGAAAAATACATTGCTAAATGGTTATTTTTCATCAGAAAATTTTCATTTAACGACGGAAAATAGTCATTTAGCGGCGAATTTTTCATCGCTAAATGGTATTTTTTGGGTAGTGAGAAATCAAAATTTCACTCTTTTAAAATAAAAAATTATATGATTTTCTTTAAAAATATAATTAATACTATTATTATCCCATTATGTTACTAAAACAGCAAAAACCAATCTTAATGGATTTGCTAAATGTTGCTTTAATGTAATAACAAAGAAATATACAATTTTAATTTACATGTAAAAGGAAATATACCCATATAAATAGCATTAGTATTGTTAACTTATTAAAAAAATATTCTTAACTTATTTGCTATGCTTTATTTGGATGATATGCTTATATTATTCTTAAATATAGAAGTTAGATTATTAATTTACAAAAAAATTAAAATTTAGTTAGATTAAATATCTATAAAAATGTCTATTTGTTAGGCTAAACTATCGCTTTTAATTACTTGTATTAAAACTACCACTCACTTAATTAAAAACCCTATTAACGTGTGGAATCAATGAAAAAGCTTTTATAAAAAAATTGTAAATTTAACAAACAAAGTGATTACTTCCAAAATAAACCACCTCACTACCATCTCATATACATATACCTACATATATATATATATTTAGGATCAGGTTGATACATAACAGTGTGTCCGTTTGAGAACGCGGTAGAGAAACATTTTTAAGCAAGTCGATGTAAATATGTAGAGGAGATTATTTCATTTTGCGGAAAAACATTGTTGAACGTGTTTTTGAGGAGTAAATAAGCTTTTTCCAAACAAAAACATTATTTGGGAAAAATTCAAATAATTCATACTACTTAGATTTATTGACATTTTTGGGGATTGAATGTTACGAATATTAGGTTTTTGTTTAAACTCTATCTCATTTTGCCGTTAGTTCATTAGTATATAACTATATATATATATATATTGAGTCCTCATTTAATTACATACGAGCCACACATCTATTATTAATTTCTTTCAATTTTTTGGTAGAATATGATATCTGTCTTTATTGTTGGCCATTCATTTTCTGTTTGTATTGATTTATAGTGACTGAATTTAATAAGGAATCGAAATGTTAGCTGGATTCGGACAAGATGGTGAGGTTGACCGTACGTTCCTCTCTATTCAATCTATTTGCTTGTCAATATATTGGACCACTCTCTTCAAGTAATTAATATTCATATATTACTATTAGATATTTATATTTTTAAAGTAAACACTAATTTTAAACACCAAGACAAAGTATAACATAATTCATTATATGTTTGTTTGGAACAACGCTTTTTAAAGTTAAGTGTATATTCAACAGTATTTTTCTATAAAATGAGATAATCATCCTCATATATTTATCATGATTTATGTAAAAGTACTTCTTAAACGTGTTTTTACACTCTCTCTATATATATATATAGACATAGACACACGAAAATGTGTAGGGCTCATTTTGTTAGTTGAGAATTTAATGCCAAATCCATTTCATGGGATGGGGGAGGTATATAGTCATTGTTTCGTACCTTTCGACAATGACAACAAATAAATGGATAAAAAAATTGACTGGTTTCAAATTGTTCACTTCAAAAATATATTAACACTATATAATTTACCTTTTTAATTTATTCTTTTTTATCTACATACAATATTCCCTTTTGTAAGGAAAAAAATATGTCGCCTTGTAAAAGAGTACTATATAAGTCACATGTTAATTAGTCATTAATTTGCAAATATTATTCCTATTAATTACAATTTCTAGGATAACGCTTAAAGGATAATACGGCGTTTCTCTATGCTCTTGAATATGAATGGGTTCAAGGTCGGACCTACTTCGTCTCCAACTGTTGCAGCCGCACCCCTAACTTCTAGAAAAGTAAGTACTATGTAATTTATTTTGAATCCACTGAATTTTTGTTCAAATTCTTTTCAAAAAATAGTTTACACCCCTGGATTAAGGCCATCAGCCCACATTGAATGGGTTGATGCCTAATGTAATATTGTTAGACAAAATTAGTGAGTCAACAGCATTTTATTGACTGACAAATGTTTGAATCAAAAACCAAAACTCTGATAAAAAGTCCAGCACTTTGATTTTTCTGTTCAAAACTCCCGATTTGCAGGCTGATTGTTATATACTATACTTATCAATTTGCTTTATTAGATTGACGTGTGAGAGACAGAGAGAGATCTAGAGAGAGAATTGATTGATTGAATGGTCACAGTGTGGGTACGTCGAAATTAAGGGCTTGAAAATATGGTAATGCAGATGTTGAATTTCAACACTGAACAATTTCCGATCTCTTTCCTTACCGGCAACGGCAAGCATAAGGAACAAGAATATTTGGTGTTACAATTTTTTTCTCTTGCTAATAAGTTTTTTAATTAATTGATTTTTGATGATAAGTTTAAGTATTTATTTGGGAATCACGTTGAAATTACGTTGTATATAAATAGAAACAAAACTTCTCTCACATAATTATCTCGACTTACATAAAATCTTTCCAAACATGCACCTAGACCCACATTTTCTTTTGTCATAACTCACGAATCCAATGTGCCTACAAAAATCCATAAAAGGTTTAATTCTCAATTCCACCCTTAAGAAACGTCTTAAGGAACAGTGTTTGGTATAAACTAGGATACAATGTCATGATAAATCCACGACCCATGGATTGGCCTTTAAAAAGTTATTATACTAACTGGGTACGTTAAAAAAATTTTATCTTAATTTATATAAAAGTGTTTCTAGAAGTATGTGATTAAGTTTTAGCTCATAGCATCTTTGAAATAAGATGAAATACAATTCAAGATTTTCCTTAATCTATATAAAACATCTTAGAAGTAACTTAATGGCTCGTTTGGTACGTTGGAATTGATTTTAGTGGAAATAGATATAGATATGAAGATGGAAATGGAAATGGAAATGAAAATGAAGATGGAAATGGAGATAAATATAGAAAAAATGAGAGGTCAAAAAATCAATTCCATGGAATTGAATATAATTCCATGTGTTACATCATAGAATTCATTTTTACCCATTTTGAGTTCCATTTCCATTTTCATTTCCAATTCCACCCTGCAATTCTATCATACCAAATATAGAAAATGAATTTCATTTCCAATTCCACCTCCCAATTCTATTTATAAATATGACAATATGGGTATATTGCATTCAAAAACCGTGTTGATTTTTTTTGTCGTCATTCATCTTACTTGTTTACTTAGGGTTGAATACGTAATCTAATATTTAAACAGAATTGAAGAAAGTGCTTAGGGCTCGTTTGGTACACATAATTTATTTTGATTAATATGGAAATGGATATGGATATTGAAATGGAAATGGAAATGGGGTTTAAAAGTATGTTTGATATATCATGAAAATGAAGATGGAATCCATATATTTTTTACGAATTTTGATTTTTTTAAATATAACAAAAAAAAGATTATTTTGCATAAAGGAGGATATTTTGGTCCAAAAAAATTGGATTCCATAGAACCCAAATGAATTCCATAGGTTTGGGTATGTAATTGAAATTAGGTATTTAGGTGGAATTGAATTCCACATGGAATTGTAATTCCATCACACCAAACATGCACTACTAGAAAATCACAAATTAGCGAGGAAAATTAGCAACGACTTTGATATTCCTCTCTAAATAGCCCAATTAGCGAGGAATTTAGCGGGGACTATTAAATTCCTCTCTAATGTTCAAATTAGCGAGGAAAATTAGCGACGACTTGGATATTCCTCTCTAATGTTCAAATTAGCGAGGAAAATTAGCGACGACTTGGATATTCCTCTCTAAAATACCCATTTAGCGAGGAATTTAGCGAGGAAAATTAGCGACGGCTTGGATATTCCTCTCTAAATTATCCAATTAGCGAGGAATATTATATTCCTTTGTAATTTTTTAAATTAATGAAGAAATTTTTTTACTCTAATATTAAGTTATTTATATTCATTTTTATCATGAAATTTTAAAAGGATAAAGAAGTTAATATATTGTTTAAATTTTAAAGGTTTAACAAAATATGATCACCTTCCCTTTGAAAGGTTTAATAAAATATAATCACCTTCCCTCTTATTTCAATTTCCCGTAATTTCAATTTGACATCACTTTCCCCCTTATATTTCCCTCTCATATTTCAATTTTTCGTTCTAATTTTGGAGATCCTTTCATCGCGCTCGACCGCTGCCAAATCATGCTCGGCCACTTTACCTTATGAAATCCCCAACCCTAACCCCAGCGAGAGCGCGGCCACTCCGTCATCTGCTTGTCTGCTCGATGACCGATATCTTCGTGGTCGACCGTCATGACTTGCTGAGACCTCTGCTCAAGCTCGACCACTGCTGGACGCTCAACTTCGTGTCTGTTATCTACTGTTGGACGATCGACTTCTTCTCTTCAAGTCTTCGTCTTCGTCTTCAACTTCTGCTCCTCAAGTCTTCGCTCGATTTTAGGTTCTTTTTGCTTCAGCTTCGTTTTGCCTCAACTATTCAGCTTCATTTTGCTTCAGCTTCGTATGGATTTTGATTTTGCTTATTCCTCTGCCACTATTGTTGTTGTGGCTCGGCTAATCAGCTCGGCCTCCTCTTGCTCTCTAATCTGTTTGCTTCATTTCATTTTTCTTGCTAGTTTGTTGGTTTCGTTGGCTTGGTATAGGTATTACAAGTTTCAATATCATGTTATTTTTTATGAAACGAAGATGAGACTGGTTTTGTTTGAAAAGCTTCTTAAAGGTATAGGTAATCCCTCAGTAAGTTTATTTCGTTGGCTTGGTATAGGAATATCTTATTTATCTAGAGAATGGCAATTTTTTCCCTCGGTATGAGAATGACAATAACGGAATAAACTTACTTCTATCAGTATCATGGGCCTGAAGATCATTCTGAATTTTGAATTTGCAGTGTAGTTCTTTTTCCAGTTGCGGCTACCTTTTTCATAACATGGTGGTTTATTCAGTTTGTTGATGGTTTCTTCAGCCCATTATACTCCAGGCTTGGCTTTGACATATTTTTTGAGGTATTTATCTTTCCTTTGATTAACGATTGCTCTAATTATTGTAATTGTCCTCTTCAAAATTTTGTGCGTA
>JANTPZ010099786.1:0-10805 GCA_025593235.1 Vachellia pachyceras
TATATATATATAATCCATATTCACTCACATACCAAAACTACAAATTATGTTTCGACAAGATATATAGTTGAAAAATTACATTAAATCTTAAAAATTGTCATTAATACTTCACTTAATAACTTTTAATACTAATAAAAATATCCATAACTTCTATGTCAGGATCGTGCTCCGAGCATATATATTTCCTTAGATAGTGTTTAATTTTGGTTTGAACTTGGTTTTAGTTTTTAGGAGTTAATTATTTCGTTTTCTTCTGTTTGGACTGGTTCGATTTGGACTTTAATTATGTTGTGTTTGTGGTTTTAGCTAGTTTAATTTAAGGTTGTCGTAATTGTGATTTCGTACGTGCTATGCATCAGTTTCCACACCATCACCCACTTTCATGCCCACCACACTTGCCATTTCACTGCCCACGTCAACTTCCATTTTAAGTATCTTCACCCATGTGCGCGCGCGCGTGTATGTGTGTATCTTTGGGTGTATGCGCAGACGGATCTAAGACCCATTATTTTTTAGAAGATAATTCAGATTTATTTTTAATATCTGAAAAGAATTTGAATAAAAATTTAGTGGATTCAAAATTAATAAATAAATAAGTGCAAAATAAATCACATAGCACTAGTATATACCTAATTTTTCGGAAGTCATGGGGTGCGGCAGCACCCAGTGGGGACCAAGTAGGTCCGTCTACGTATGTGTGTGTCTCTGTGTAATCCGCTCGTGGTTTCTAGATCTTGACCAGTTTTAAAATTTTAAAATGCCAGTTATATGCAACTAAACTAAAGTTCAAGGGAGTTCTGTATAATTAATTATTAACTTGATACGATATGATATGATACGCCTTGCTTTGATATGATGTGTCGATTTCCGTAAAAAAGATAATGGAAAATTAACTTTAGATGTCCATAACAACAAGCTGATATAGGTCATGAGAGTTAAATTTAAACTTTGAAATATTAGAGGGGTTATATACAACTGCCCCAAAAATTCATGGGGTTCTTTTAATTTCAACTTAATGATATCAATTAGCATCACCGGCCTTTCTTATTTGTATATAATAATTATGTAAACTTAATATATAATAATATACTTATGTAAACTTAATATATAATTATATACTCATTTTAAAACTTTGTCGTCTTATGCATACATACATCATTAATTAGGTTTTAGTAAGGATTTACAATACTCACTTCTATTTGTATTTATAAGCAACTTTCTTTTTTGATCAAATATTTATAAGCAACTTTCACGATCTCTTGTGTGCTTAGTATTGTATATAACTAACAATTTTGTTTTATTTAAAAATTTAATACATTTTTTATTATCCTCAATTCATTACATATCTCTTCATCTTCTTCCCACTCATTTGTTCTCATCTTTTTTTTTCTAAATATTCTCTTTCACGTTCATCGTTTTTGTAAATAAGGGTAAGTTTATAAAAAGATATCTCCTACATATTTATTGTTTTTAATTAATTTTAACAGTTTATTTGTTTTACATAATTTAAATTGCTGTTGTTTATAAAAAGTACCAGAGGGAGGGTATAATTAATATTTACGTTACTCTGAATTTAAGAAAAATCAACGTAACACCAGCCAATCACGCTCAAAAAGGTTTTGGAAAAAAAGGAAAAAATAAAAAAGAAATTTGCGTGTTGGAAAATTCAAACAACGCCCATTCATTGACTTGGGAGTTGACACCGTCCTGTTCGGCGTCTGTGACTCTCCATCTTCCCTTAATAAAAATCTCCCTCCAATCTTATTAGCCTCATCCCACAACTTCATCTCAGCGTCACAAGTCATGACACCAAAATAAGTAGTCGTCGTCGTCTCCTCCTCTTGTCATTAATTCTTCTTCAACACTCCATCAACCATGCAGGTTAGAATCATTTATCTGATCAGAGTTTTTCGCTCTGTTCTCTTGCATTACCCAATCAACCTTCCTCTCTGTTCTGACCCTGAGCTTTCTCATTTGTCTGGTTCCTAATGGTACTTTGAATTGTCGGTTAACAGAAAATAGTGTTAAAGGTGGGATTACACGATGACAAAATCAAGCAGAAAGCTATGAAGATTGTCTCTGGCATTCAAGGTATCCTCTGTATGTGTGTGTGTTTCTTCCTCCTCCATGTCCTCTGTTCTTAACTGATACAACAGAAACTTGTTCCTTCATTCTCTTCTGCTTCCGCGAATCATCACTCCAACTAACTGAAATTTTGTGAGAGTCTTCAATATATTATAAGGATTCAGTCAAAAATTCAATATTTAAACAGTTTTAAAAGGTTGTGAGTTTGAAATGAGCAGGGGTGGATTCAATAGCTCTGGCATTCAAGGTATCCTATATATATATATATATATATATGTTTCTCCTCCTCCTCCTCCTCCTCCCTACTACTACTACTACTAGGTCCTCTGTTCCTAACTGATACAACAGAAACTTGTTCCTTCATTCTCTTCTGCTTCTGCGAATCATCACTCCAACTAACTGAAATCTTGTTAGAGTCTGCAATATATTATAATTCAATCTTTAAACGGATTTAGTTAATACATATACACACATATATTAAAAGTTGTGAGTTTGAAATGAGCAGGGTGGATTCAATAGCTCTGGCATTCAAGGTATCCTCTATATATATATTTATATACGTTTCTTCTTTTCACTCCAACTAACTGAAATTTTGTTAGGGTCTTCAATATATTTTAAGGGTTCAGTCAAAAATTCAATCTTTAAACAGATTTAGTTAATATATATACACACATATATTAAAAGTTGTGAGTTTGAAATGAGCAGGGGTGGATTCAATAGCAGTGGACATGAAGGAGAAGCAGATGACAGTGGTGGGAGGCATAGACCCAGTGAAAGTGGCGGGGAAGCTGAGGAAGTTGTCTGAGGCAGAGATAGTGTCGGTAGGACCCAAAGAAGAACCTAAGAAGGAAGAACCTAAGAAGGAAGAAAAAAAACCAGAACCAGTGCCCTGTGTCTGCCATTCTTATATTGATCCTCCTTACCCTTATTACTGTGTCATACCTGTACAACAAGATCCTGTTGGCTGTGTCATCTGCTAAACAAACACCCTTTTCACTTCAATCACATTCCAAAGAAAATAAATAAATCATACATGTTCCAAAAAGAAAAACATGCATGTTATAATTCTGAGCTTTTGGTGGGCTGTTTGAGGGTCATAAAGTGAGTGGCTTCCAGTAAGGGGGATCTGTACAGCACTTTTTAAGGTCTGGTGAATAGTGATATACTCTCTATAGATTATTAGATTAGATTCCCATTTTGGCTATTACTGTGTCCAAGTTTTCATTTGATAAGTGATATGAGATGTTTTTCACAAGGATTGCTATAGCAATGGAACTTGGATATGAATTTGTGGAACATACTACCAGTTGTATTTTCTTTACTTCCACGCAATGCCCTCTAAATAATTCCATGTCAACTTTTCAAATCCGAATTGAATGTTTTAAAATTAATATATCTCCACAACACAGATCTCAAGAAAATCAAGACTATTAATGGCAATCGCAATTTTAAAATAATTTTTCAAGAAAAAATTGTCCGGAAAAAACTATTGTTTTTCTATATAATCAGTCAACCAATACAAAGAGAATCAATCAATTGCCAACCCTATATTTTCCACTTATGACGAGGGATGTTTAAGGACTTCCATCTCACATAAAGCAGTACGTAATAAACGTAGAATTTCATTGGCTTAAATGATACTCTGGATCTTATTCAGAGCTCGTTTCCAAAATCTAGATTTTGATGAAGTACTCATATTTTTTAAAATTTATGTTTTGAAAAATTATTTTTTTGTTAAATCGTGTTCTTTCTCATAATAAATTTTTTCTTTCCTCACTTCTCTATCTCTTTCTTCTTTCCTATTTAGATTTTGTCTCGAACTCCGTAAAAGTCAATAACTTCCTAAACACAATCACATTTCAAAATCTATGTTTTGACTCAGAATCCGTAATAGATATTCTCTCAAAATATATTCTCCAAAACCTATTTTTACCTTAAACTCCGTTAAAGCTATTCTCTAACGGATATCCAAAGAAGCTTTTACATGTCCAGGTAGAGAAACCTTTCACTCCTATTTATAAGGCATACAATTAAGTTTTGGGCCTCTATTTAGTACTAGATGGAATGACAATAATATTATTGAATTTATTTAGATAATAAAAATAAGGGAAGTGATTTAATATTTAAAGTTGAGACTTCAATGGGTTAAATTTAATTTTTGAAATATCAAGAGGTTATTTGCAACTAGACAAAGTTTAGAATTTTATAAAACTAGCAGTTTACATATGATGTCACAGGTTGTCTGTTAATCTGAAGTAGAAATTCCGTTAAAAAGGATAACAACTAAGGGTTCTGTGATGAAAAAATTAAGTAAAAAGTTAGGAAGGAATTAAATTTGATTTTTAAGAGGGGTAACCAAAAGTTTGGGAAGTTTTGTATAATTTAGAATTTTCGTTTTAGTTTATTGGCTCGTAGATATCACAGGACAAGTAATAATTAGATGTGGTAAAGCGGGCCAGTCTTCCACTTATGGGCCTAAAGTGGGCTCAAATACTAGCTTGCATGTAGGTTGGGATCCCAACCCAATTCAACCAACCCACCACGTTTTTAATATTTTTCTTACCCATAACATTTTCAATTTAGGTTTGATATATTTTTTTATTTTTTCAATATCTAAAATGAAATATCATTTTTTATAAATTTAATTTATAAAAAATACATCTGAATATAAAGTATATAATTCAAATTTTAAATAATACATTTAACCATGTATAATACAGTTTATAAGATTGAATTCAAATTAAATATAAACCATAACTCAAATGATTAAAAGACATTCAATATTAATCAGATTTACATTATGATCAGAAATTGTCTATGTATTTTTTATAAATCATTCTTTTTTAAAAAAAAAAAGAGCCACAGCAGGTGCGAGGCAAAAAGATCTGTTGACTTACTTCCAAATGGACCTCATTTCTTACAACCCAACCTGCTAAAGGTTGACGGATTCAACCATCGGGTTAAACCCGTATTATCAACTCAAGTAACAAGGGGTGAACACTTAACGGCTAGTAACAATGACCACTGGTTTAATATTTTTTATTTTTAAAGAAATGGCATGCAATCCCTTTACAGCAACAAATAACTTATACTGTGAATGCATCTATCAAACACGGGCTGTGGAGCGTGTGTTCTAATTGGGTGCGTAGTCTCAATTGTTATCTACACTTCGCATTTGTCTTTTGGGCTTTGGGCCTTTCGCGGGTTTCTGGGTCTTATTCAAGTTCATCCGATATTTCTGGATCTCTTTAAAAAGAAGGTACTATGATTCCTATGCATACAAAGATGTATCTTTATTGAGATGGCTTAATCTTTTGTAATATGAAAAATCTGCATTTGAAATTCGGCTGAGAAACCTGCAATATGATAAATCCCTCGCAACATGGCCATTTGTTGAGAGGGTGTGTTTACATACAGTTTGATAATGTCTTGAACAATATTATCTTTCTTAAGAAGATATGTTTGCTCAGCAAGAAGATATGTTATGGAAGACACGTACGGTGTCTTAAACATGATTACTTTCAATAAATAAATTCAATTACTCAAAGTTGTTGATTCAAATTTGACCTTTAATATAAAGATTTTGTTAATGTGTGATTTATAAACACCATTAGTTTTCAAATATTCTCTTTATCATGGGTGGAGCAGCTTGATAGCTCGCAGTGCTCATTCGCTTAAGCTCATGAGTTCAAATCAAATCACAAAGTACTCTTTAAAATTGGAGGTATATCCTAATTTTATTTATCGCTCATACTCAATTCATCCAATTTTTTTTAAAAAAAATAAGAAAAGTCACACAAGTCATGTATACTAGATTTTAAACATTTTCCATATAATAACAAAATTAAATAAGTAAAAATGTGGATAACTATATTATAATACTAGGTACACATCAACCTTTGGCGCCATGAAGACGATAGATGTCATTGTGTTAACCATTTATTTGGGGAAATGCGAATAGTTCGTCAAATTATGGACCCTTTTCAAAATTACGATTTGGACCTGAAAATATCTTACACTCCACTAATAATATCTCACCAATGATATTATTACGGTGACGTGTCTTTTCCTCCGTACCCTTTTATTTTTGTTGCGGAGATTCCTAGGTACTAGCAGTATTGTTTTATGCTGTTGGCAAAAAAAAAAACAGTATTGTTTTATGCTAAGAAATGGAACCAGTTTCGGTGCTTGCGAGATATTATTAATAATTAATATAATTACAATAATTAATATATTTAAAATATATTTATATATTTAATATTTTAAATTTATTCTATTTTATTTATTTTTTATTTATGAATTATTGAATTTTTAAATATTTTTATAGACTACATGAAGTGTGTATTTCGACAATACCTGGATCAGTTTGTAGGTTTATAGATACTATTTCAGTACTGCATCTACTTTAGCGTAGTCTACTGCGACCCCTTCCTAAGAGATCACGTGCTCTGTTACTATCCTAGGCTGATTCTATCTCAGTACTGCCTTTACTTCGGTGTAGTCTGCAGTGACTCCTTCCTGATGGATCACCTATCATAGGAATTTCACCTTTGATAACTAGAACTTACTGAGCTTAGCGTATAAATGTTGTTCATTCAAAACAGTTAATACAATTCTCAGATGCCTTTCATGCCCCTATAAAGATCTGAAGTACACTGTGACATCATCTATAAATCTACGACAAACTGATCCAGTTATTGTCGAAATACACACTTCATGTAGTCTATGAAAACATGACATGGACGGTGGAGATGAAGACATCAATTAGTGAATTTTTTAATTATTATAAAAATATTTAAAAATTTAATATATAAATATATAATATAATTAAATATATAAATATATTAATTATTATAATTATATTAATTATTAATAATATATAAGACGGATGAGGAAGCGGTGCGTCTGATAGAGAGAAGCACCGAAACTGCTTCCGCTAAGAAATAAAGGTAAATCTCCAAAGCACTTTGAAGATTGTTTCTTGCTACGTGTCGATAAAGGTATGACTGAAAGACCCCAAACATGTCAAAGGGCGAGAAATAAAACAGCGCATGGCGACAAAAAAAGGGGGGACACGATGGGAAAAGGAAGGAAAGCGAATGGGCCTGAGGTCACTATAACATAAATGGGCATGGGCCCAGGCCTGTTGAGGTGGGGCCCGCTAAAATATCTTGGGAGGATGTATCATGGTGGCCATGCATTTGGGGTCACTGACATCCTTACACGGAACGGAACATGATAAGCCCATAGACTTTATGCCAAGAATCAGCCTTTGCTTGCCACGTGTACACCCCTCGGCTTCCCCATTCAACTCTCTCCCCTCTCAGCACTACCTTCTACTCCTGCACTGTCGTTTTCGTACATACTGTTTCAGTGTTTTGCGCTGGTGTTACTCGGCTGGACCCTGTAAATGAGAATTCAGATCTACATGTGATTCATTTGAAAAGACTCTGTTGCCCTTAAAAAATCAAACCCAAGTTTTCTCCCCCAACAGGTCATCGATCGGCCTTCGCCAGCCACCTCCTCCGTCTACAGTGACGATCTCCACGGTGGGCGCTGGAACTGTAAGCCCTGTGGCCTTTCTTCCCAGATCTAATGTTCATAATGGATCAGCGACAACGAAGGAGGGAAAAAAATCGAAGGAGAGGAAGATGATTATGGTCCTAGATTTCTGAAGGGAACGTCTCCTTCATAGTGGGTATCGATTAGTGTATATCTCACTAGGAATGGTTGGATGTGACTGGGTTCAAGGAAGAAGACGATGGTCTTTGATACACGGTGTGATGAGGAGGGTAGTTTGGTATTTTTGTATTTCATGAAATTTTAAAAACAAATTTTATTCTCATAACCAAACGGGCCACTACGTAACTGACCGCCGCTTTCCCTCCTTCAACCGTCATTCCACGAGAATCTATCTGGTGTTACTCTCTCCACCGTGCTCCCTACCTTTCATTTCGAGAAATTTATGACCTGTGAATATCCGGACATAGTATAAATTATCATATGAAAATGTATTATTGCGGAAAATAGTCTGTTCATAAAACTGCTATAGCAGCAGTGATGTGTTAATTTTGAGAATAAATCCACAATTTCATCATCTCTTTTTCTGCCAGCAATACAACCTATTGTCGTCTCATTGATATGATCAAGCGAGTTTGTTGACTTTGATCAATATTATATAATCTTGCTACCTCAGAAAAAATGTTCTCTTGCACTAAAAATATATTTTTGGCCATTGATGATATGATATAATTCAATAGGTTAATTACTAGTAACATGGTGAATCAATATTTAAATCTTTATTAAAACAAATGCTTATATTTAGTGTTGTATATTGTCTTCAATAAAAAAATACATATTGTTTTTTTTAAAAAAAATTTATAGGAGGGACAGCGTATTTTTTACAATAATGGTTGGTGAATTTTAAGCCTACTATTTCATTGATCAAATGAGTCAACTATATTGTGCTTGTTTGGGAACTCCGTTGGAAAAATGGATTTTACAGATTTTGAGGCATTTTGGGAATTTCGAGATGGTTTTACGGATTTCAAGATGGTTTTTATGAATTTCGAGTTGATTTTTACAGATTTTAAGATGATTTTATCTCGACTTACGTGCACCGTTTGGGAAAATGGCTTCCCAAACAGGCACATGAGCTTTGACTAATGTATGGATAGAAGAACCAACGGTCTATGATTTGGGTGCCATATTAGCAATGAGACTGAGTGTCCCTTGTTCGAATCCGATGACCAACAAATCTGAAAATGGTGAGGTAACAATGAGAATGAGAAGGCAATTATTTAGGGTTACAATAGTTTGAAGCAAAGCAAAAGCTTCAAACTTCGGTCGTAGATCGTTGTGTATGCACAGCATACCATTCGTCCCCTTCATGTACCGACCAAAAACCTTGCCGTACACAGAAACAGCCTCTGAAACGCATCTTTGATTATAACCTACGCCGTTCCCTCTGTTAATAACAGCCGCACTTTGTTTTCCTCCCCCCTCCCTTTCTCTCTCACACGCGCACACCCAAAAAGCCATAAACCCCTTCCAATTATTTTTCTTCCCAATGGTCTCCAAAAACTCAAACCCCCCCGAGGGCTTCTACTTGGATCCCCCTGCCATGGCACTTCCTGGCCTTGGTCCGTTCGCTTCCATCACCACCGCAGCCACTACCACGTCTGCCTCCACTGCTAATTCATCCGACGACCCTTCCAAGAAGATCCGGAAACCGTACACTATAACTAAGTCCAGGGAGAGCTGGAGCGAACCCGAGCACGACAAATTCCTCGAAGCACTCCAACTGTAAAGTCCGCTTTCACTTTTTTTAGCGATAAATATTCCCCCTTTTTTCCCCGAAAATGCAGTGGATGAATTTTACTATTCAATTCGGGCATATCCTAGCATGGAATGGATGCATCTGGAGAATTGCATCTTGAGGTCGAAGTTTTAGGTTTTGCGGGAGGGGAATTGGAGGTCTGTTGAAAAATTGGAAGTGGCAAATGAGTTGTGTGTATTTCGAGTGTTTTCTGCTAACTTCATTAGAAGAAAACAGTCGATTTTCTATTCTAAGCTCCTTCTTGGCGTCATAGTGCTAAAGTTGTTTTGCTTGATTTTATAGCTGATTATTCATATGTCAATGCAATCGGTTGTTTCTTTGTTTGTGAAATGTATTATGCTCAATTTTCACTTGTGGCATAATAAATCATGTTAGAAAGGGTGAAACATGAGATGCATGAGTAACTTGGGTTAGAAAAGATGGGATCGGAATGAAATTAGGGAGTTCCTTATGCTTCCGAAAAATCTTTCTAGTATGAAGCGGAAATTAACGTTTTGTATCCTTCTTATGGTCCCTAAGGTGTTCAGGACACTTTAAATGAGTTGATTTTAGGGCTTAAATTGCACAAGTGAAAGATTGAATTGAATTCAAAGGTGGATTGTCACTTGTCATGGGGGGAGAATTGGTTAACTTTCAGTAGAGTTAAATTCCTTCAGAGTCCTCTGAATATGATTACTTATATGACATACGGAGCTGAGGCTAAAACGTACTGGAGAGAGCTTCCCTTCTGTCCTACGAGTTATTTGACCTATAGGAGCTTCCCCTCTCTACTTGATACAGGCATGACCTTTTCACTTTTAATTATAATGAAGGATACATTAACGAATAAAGGGATATGGGTGATTTTATACCATAGGTCCTCGGGAATTACAATGAGAATATTGGTATTTTTTCTGCAGACAGCCGGGTATGACATTTAAAGGAGGGAGTTTTTAACCGATTATTTTCAAATGGCTTTAGTCTTGCGAAGATTTCCTTCTTTTGTAGGCCCATGTTTCAAAATAAGTTTTTTCTTCAAAGGATTGTATCTTGGTCAAACATTTTTTTCCCAACTCATAACCTTGAGTCCTTTGACCATCACTAACTTGCTGTAGATGGCTTTTAAGTGTCATGTTATGCGAACTAGGTGTCCTCTTATGCGTTGCACTAAATTTGAGGAATGAGCCATACTGTTCACTTGCTATAGATTTTAATTTTATATTATTGATTTTGATGGTAGATTTTGATTATTGCTTTTTCAAAACTTCTCAATTCGTATGATACCTTAAAACTGTTACAAACATCGCATTTTGGATCCTCATGTTGTCGAACTTGATTGGACCTTTAAAACTTAATTTTCTCCCCAAATAGAATATACTAGTTTAAATTGAATCCACCCTTT
>JANTPZ010099790.1:0-10252 GCA_025593235.1 Vachellia pachyceras
ATAATATTATATTATATTATATTATATTGCAAACTTTACCGTAATAATATTATTTTTTACTTATAAAATAATATATAATATAATAACACCTATAAATAAATATTTTAAAGATGTGGTTCCATCCATATCCAAGCCCTCAACTCCTTCATATTGGTTTACTCAAGAGTACTTTCCCTCCCTCCAGGCCTCCAGTATATTCTCTCCCTGACCAATTCATCAGATTTGTCCTCGTTTTAAACCACGTACCAACCGATTGATTCGCTTACATATTTTATAGGTTGACAAACTACGCAGCTCTCTATCAAGCAGTCTTGAGTTTAAAACAGTGTCCAGAATTGATATGGATATTATATCTATATTAAATATTCTATAATATTATGTCTATAATAGAAGTATAAATATGTGAAAGTATATTAAATAATATATTTAAGTTTATTAATCTTTTAAAAGAAGTAAATTGTCTCTTACAGTGCGAAATAGAGATAGCATATATTGAGTTAAATAATTCTAAACATATTATGACATATTATTTTTTTGGTGAACTATTATTGAATATTATTTGTACCAATGAAGATGACAATTCAAACTAAAACTCTTAATTATTACGGTGTGAAAATCAATCACACTTAATAAGGAACATGCAGATACATGTATGCTGATTATTATATTCTACTAAGACGGTCAAACTCACGGTGAAGTGTTCAACATGTGTGTACTCTCTGTTTTTCCCCCTAAACATACATGTACTCTTCTACTACAAAATATAAGTGACCTTATAGAGTTTTTTATAGACGATATAAATCACTTGGAAGATAATTAATGTTTATTTATCAACTTTTCCCTTGTAACTTTTGTTTTTCGGCATAACTCAGAGTGCCGCAAATCACTTCGAATTTAAGACAAATATCTTTTATATAGAATTGCTAAAGGTGCACTTACTGGTATTCAAACTCATTTTCCTCATGAGTTTGAGACTGTTTATCTTTTCAACCAAAAATTTACTGGTTTTCACCATTATATAGTTAATGTTTGAATGTAATTTTTGTCCCTTTCAATATCTCTTTTTTTTATACAACGCATTCAAAACGTCATCAATAAATGATAAAACTGCAAAAAAAAAAAAAGGATCAAGCAGAGAGGGAGAGAGTAATTAATTCTCATGGACAGCAAGTTGAAATCTTCTTGCTTTTTTTTTTCCCAACAGCAAAGTTCAAACAAAACATTAAGATCCATACACAAATCCTATGCGGATTGGATGTTGAACCACATGCTTCCATGGCGCCTCAGTTATGACATCACTACGGTCGGTTAAAGTCGGTCTGGATTTGAATAAGGCGATCATAGCGGCCTGCTGGCGGTTCTCCAACGATGATGGTACCAAAGAAAAATGATCGTTTTGTAGAGTTCAGGGGGTGGGTGGTCCCAAAAATTAGGCAAAAAGTAACAAGAAGAGAACACATGGTGTAGCAATTGAATTCATTTGCAGATAATGGCAAAAAAATTTTATCAACACAGCAGGAGGTCCCATTCATTGATTCATTCCTGTCAAACCTGTTATGTTTCTTTGCATTTGGACTCAACTCTCATATTTTGACTCTCTCTCTCTCTCTCTCACACACACACACATACACACATACATATCTATCACTACCCTCTATTTTCCATTCATCACCATTTGACCACACTTCATGGTTAGGGGTGAGCGAAACCAAATTGAAATCGAAAATCAAACTGAAATTATTTTAGTTTTCTCTTATGAATTTGGTAATCGATTTTCGATATTCAGTGATTATAAAAAATTCAATTAAAGAGAAGGAAGGATCTTGTTTTCTTCCCAACTTCGAGATAGTGTTTTTATATTTAGTGAGTTTCCCAATAACTAACCAAACCAAAGAAATGAACCAAAACATTTGGTTCGGTCGTTTTCTTCTTTTTGGTTTCCGTTCAATGAAAAATATACTCAATTGCTTTTTTTTCGGTTTTTACTGATAACTGAATGCTCACTCCTACTTTATATATGTATATATATGATGTTAATTCTCTTAATCTTGTCTCCTAATTAAGCCATTATTTTAGTGTTTGTTACTCAATCAATCCGTTTAGCAGATAATTGATAGGCATCTTGAATTAAGCCATTATTTTGTTTGATTTAGATGTTGAAAGCAGATAATTAAGCCATGTACAAAACAATCATTTTTTCTTTATTCATGTTCAAAATCACATTTTGCCTCATTGTTCAAATTCTTTTTGGTTTTTATATGGGGGCATTTTCATTTTTCTGTGAATTTTGAAAACTTTTTTTGCTGACAGCTACCTATTGATCATTTTCTTTATTCATGACAACAAATAGGTTTGTGGAATTCCAAAGTTATTTACCTGGAATTTCCCCTTTGAATAATGGCTTAGATTTAACATTTTTAATTTATATTAATTTTAAGAAATTTTTTTCCTAAAAAGTAACAACTGAAAAAAATATTTTTGCGCAAGTTAAGATAAAACTTCTCTTACGTATTGAATTGGATTACGTAAATTACTTAAAATAAGCTGATCTAAATACTCAGTTATTTCATTTTTTATAAAATATTAAATTATGCGTATTTATGAAATGAAAAGGTTAACTCAAATTTCAACCAGTCACGTATAATCCAGACGGCTTTGTTTCCAGATAAATCTATGCATGCTCATATCTCATTGCAGACGGGCCAACATGGTTCAAAGAGATTATGGCTACCGAAGGAAGACATGCATTTATTACCTCTGAAAAGACTTAGAGCTTGTTTAGAAGTCCGTTGAAGAATAGGTTTTACGGAGTTTGAGGCAAAACTTAGGTTTTGGATAATAGATTTTGGGAGAATAACTTTTACAAATTTCGAGGCAAAATCTATGTTTTGAAAATGTGATGTGATTGGAAAGTATTTTTAAGCTAGGCTACGAGACTAAGCTAGGCTACGAAGAAGAAAGATTTGTTATTTTATTATGTCTCCACTTCTTTAAATAGAGTTGTTAATGAAAGGAAAAGAATGGAAAAAAAACCATGGACAACCCCGCGCAAGTCTTCATTCTAACTTGTGCTCTCTTTTCATCCTTTCTCATCTACTTCACAAAACGAGTGTCTAACAAATCTCTCAAACTCAGAGAAGATCGCTCAAACCCAATTCAAAAGTGCTCAACTTCTTCTATCTCATCATCTTCACATAAGTTGCCACCAGGGCCTCGTTCCTAACCTATCATTGGAAACATCTTAGACCTTGGCTCCAACTCTCTCTTGTCTATCACCGAAGTCTCTAAATATTATGGACCCATTATGTCACTCAAGTTAGGCGTAAGAACCATTATAGTCATCTCTTCGCCAGAAATAGCCAAAGAAGCTTTCCACAAGCACGACCTATACTTGTCCAGTCGAATCATCCCTGATAGTGGAGAGCCCTTAGACGATCTTGTGTTACGAAACTGTTTTCCACTCTGAAGCTAGACTCGACCCAGTTTCTACGCCAAAGCAAGGTTAGAGACTTAATCGGTCACGTCCATGAATATTCCATTAAGGTGAAGCTATTGATCTTGCTGAGGCTGCATTTACCACAGTTGTCAATTCAATATCCAACATGCTTTTCTCTACGGATTTTGCTTGTTATGGTTCTGATAAGACTCACGAATATAAGAAATTGGTGATTGGGGCTGTGGATGAAGTTGGAAGGGCTAATGTTTATGATATTTTTCCTGTTTTGAATTTTCTGGATCTACAAGGTGCTCGTGAGAGGCTGACAGGTTACTATAAAAATTTATGTGATATTTTTGATGATATTTTGGAAGAAAGATTGGGTTTCAAAGGTTCGAACATGGAGTCCAAAAATTACAATGATGTGTTGGATTCATTTGTCAATATCATCCAGGACGATTCTTCACAATTGAACCGTGATGATGTTCTTCATTTATTCTTAGTGAGTAAATTAACTTGGTTTTTGTCTCTGTAACTCACTCTAAAAACAATTCACTTTGAAAGCAGTAATATATGTGTGTCTATATATATATAATTTAAAGTGCACATGTTTATTAGTTAAATTAATCATTATTTCTTGATATTTCAGGATTTATTTGTGGGGGGACAGACACAACATTGAGCACACTAGAATGGGCAACGGCAGAATTGATACGGAACCCAAAAGAAATGGCAAAAGCCAAAGCAGAACTCCAACAAGTTATCGGTAAAAGCAGTGTGAAGCTTGAAGAGTCTGTGATCTCGAAGTTACCTTTCATACAAGCAGTATTAAAAGAGACCTTACGACTACACCCACCAGCACCATTACTTCTACCTCACAAGGCAAATTGCGATGTTGTGTTATGTGGCTTCTTAGTGCCCAAGAATACACAACTTTTGGCAAATGTGTGGGCAATGGGAAGAGATCCAAGCATATGGGATGACCCTAATTTGTTTCTGCCTGAGAGGTTTTTGCACAGTGAGGTTGATTTTAAGGGTATTTATTTTGAGTTTATTCCATTCGGTGGTGGGAGAAGGATATGCCCTGAGTTTAAAGGATACTTGACTTTATGTTGGCCTCTCTTATATATCACTTTGATTGGAAGGTCCCAAATGGAAAAACGTAGAAGACATGGATATAGGTCAAAACTATGGGATCACATTGGATAAGGCTCAACCTCTGAGAGCCATTCCTGTCGAAGTGTAGTAGTTATAATTTGTTGCTTTCCCGAAGCATGTTGGGATACTTGTAATAAATCACTCGTTTTGCTTGTCAAAGGATGACAGTGAAATTTATTAAGATCTACATATTATGGAAACAACTCATACATTTAACCAAAACCATATACATAAAGTTAAAGAATAATTAATTTAATTAAGAACTTTGTCGTTAAGTTTGCATTTTTCTAAGAAAATGTATCCTTGTATTGGGTTGGATGCAAACATATTCAAGGCACTGTAAAATAGTGCTAAATGTAGTTACCTCTGCTATTGATGATTTGTACTTTGATTCGTTACATTGTGAGGGACTGAAACATTCTATTGAATTGAATCCCATTGATAATTTGCTTTTAATTATATATTTGACCATATCAACTCCTAGGTTTTTTTTTGGGTATAAAAAGTTTAAGTGAGTTGGGTTTCTGGGGCTAACCAACATGGTCAGGTTTTCTCACACCTCACTTATGACCCTTTTGTGCTCATTAGAGACCAATTTCAGACTACTTTAATACCTTCCATAACACTAAATTAGCCAACCAAGTGAGATTGAAAATATTTACTCGAGTTACTATTCACTTCATAAATTCTAAAATTTTGGCCAACTTTGAAGATTCATAACTAATTTTAGAAAAATAAAAATTAAGTTATTCAAGTCTCTAACTAAAGATTATTCAATTTCTACTGCAAAAAACTCATTTGTCCATTTTTTTTGAGCAATTAATACAGAATAATTATTAAAAAACACTGTTCATTTGGTCATTTTTCATTTTTATATATTTTTCTTCTAACTTTAGATGACCATAACTTGTTACATGTAAATCCAATTCCAACAAACTTTAACTAATTTTAAATCTTGCAATGAGTACTAGTTTTCTAAAAGATTTCATACCAATTGGATTCTAATTGCTCAATTTTATTGTTACATCAAATTAGGTGATTGATAACGGTTTGGCTCCTTTTTACCATTTTTAACCTTCTAAATTTTTAACTTTGCATGCATGCTTCTAATCGACATAACTACTTAAAATTTCTAACATATCCACATGTATCCATATGTATAGGGTTCTAGATGTTTGTCATGCATTCTCCTAAAATTCAACATAAAAGTACATAACATAAAATAACAAGTTTCCATTGCAACTTGAAGGCACATATGCATCCTTATGCATCAACCATCTTGCCCTTGTCTTTGGTTGAACTTTGGTCTAGAGAATGTTATTTTTGGAAGAGTGTGATTTTATGGAAATCCCATAACAAAATCACTAATACATACATTAATATGCATGATCATCATTTATTTATTACCTAGCCCTACAGGAACATATTAAGCCACATTTTTAAAACACTTTGCACATAGTCATGATATGTAATAAATAAAGCATTACATGTTCACATAGCACATAAATAGCATATAATGGGCTTGTTTGGAACAACATTTCCAAAAGCTAAACTCACGTTCAACAGTGTTTTTAGCAAAACAAAATAACTTAATTCACATATTTATCTCGGCTTGCGTAAAAGTAATTTTCTACCGTGTTCTCAAATGAGCCCAAAATCATAAATAACAACCAATAACAATATTAATGTAAAAATTAAGAACTTTACTACCTTACAATCTTAACTTTGCACTTGGCTTGGATGACTTCTTTCTTGCCCTTTGGAAACCTTCCTTTACAATTTAAATTCCTACACATATCATAATGCATTTGATATTAACAACAAGATATTAACAATTCATTAAAACACTTCAAACCTCTTAAAACTTCTCTTGAACCTTAAGGGTCCTAAAACCCTTAACTTTGCCAATTTCAGTCATATTGCTTCCAAACTTGTTGGTATAGAAACTACTGAGCTCGCTCTTGAACTCTTGAAACACTCAAATTCTTTATTCCTCAAGTCTGCATTGCTTACAACCGGAGGCCCCTATTTATACTGACTAAGACCAGACAATGCATTAAGGACCTCTTAATGAGAGGTTACACAGCAATTACAAACACTTATAAACATTATTACTAAAAACGAAACTGATTATTAATGACCCATTATGCTACCATTCATTTGTCTTCTTCCGTTCATCCTCTTCAGGTTAGACAGGACTCACCCTCGGATCAATTTTGTAATATTCGCATATTCCGGTAATTGAAAATAAAGACTAAACCGATAGTCATGGGTTGAGTTAATGCCCATGGATATGGAAATATAGAAAGGAAAATGCCTCCCTAGTCTTAAGGATTTTAAGTAAGAATGACCCAAGGGTAAAATGGTCATTTGGCTAAATGACAAGAGTAAAATGGTCATTTTGATTAAAAAGGCCTAGGACATGAATGTCATCAAATAATAAGGACATTTTGGTAATTTTGTCAAAAGTCAACAGAAAAGTCAAAGTTGACCAAAAATGGCAAAGTCAACCAAGGGCAAGGTTGGAATTAAGAAAGAGTAGAAAAAGTGATGGCATTTTGGAAATTATGGCAAAAGTAGAAAAGGTAGTGGCATTTTCGTCAATAAGTGGTAAATAAAAGATTTCGGAGCTAAGGACGACTGAGAACTAATTATTTGAGGTAGCAGGAGTTCTCAAATGCTGGAGACCCAAACTAAGAAAATTTTAGTTGGGTCATAAAGTAATTAATAAAATTACTACTCGGTGTCTGGTGCGGGCAGTTTCAAAGTACGGAGAACAATAGTGCCTGAAAGCCCCAAAAAAGTATTTTCTTAGAAAATTAATTACGGAAAATCCGGGAAGAATTTTGAAAAGGAAAAGAGCTGGAGAATCTGGGGAAAATATAGAATTTTTCCATGTCCTTAAGTCAAATTAACCGCCGGAAGCCTGCTTTACGATGTTGCACGCAAATCGAGGAATCCTGACGAGTTACGAGAGAAACCCGGAGATGCTATGGACTAGGACATGATGCCACCTAGGCAAGGAGGCCTAGATAATGATGCCACATGAGAGATAAAGTCTCCGGAAAAGTAAAAAGGTAGTTACCCGCGTAAAGGTTACTTTACGGAAATGAATGACACCGGATCAAATAACTGGACCGGGCAGAGGCCCAGCCAGCAAACTACGCCTCGAGGGTCTGAAAACTCACTTTTTCACCAAGAAATCAAGAAATGACAAGTGGCACAATCTCCATCAAGTAAAGTCCTACTTGGTCCCCAAGAATCAATCTAAGCCATACAAGTTTCAAGAGGCTTTTCACATAAGCTAACTCTCCTCTCCTTCTCTCAAATTTCTGCCACCTCTCTCCCTCCATTTGGTCAGATTTTTCTCTCCCCCAAGCTCCCAAAAAATGCCACTTTGCTCCCAAGGAAGAAGAAGAAGAGAGCTCTCACACAACCTTAAGCTAATCACCCAAACAACCAACTCTTTACATTTCTCTACTCCTTCCAACTTCTACTACCTCTTTAATGGTTGATTTCTTAGATCAAATCCCTCTTTTTGAAGATGAAAAGTTAGGGTTTCAAGGTATGAAAATGGAAAAGAGAAGGCTTTTGAGGTAGAAAAATGTTGCATGTTCTTTCTTGAGTAGTAAAAACTAGCTTGATGGTTTTTTATGGTTGTTTTGGTTGTTGTGAAAATTTTTGGAAACCCTAAGTGTTCGGGGAGGTGCTGTACATTTGGAAACTTGAGAGGGAAAGATGTATTTGAGTGGTATAATGCATGAAAAGTGATTGGAAAGCAAGGATATACATGTATATGAAAAGAAAAGTTGAAAAATCCAAGAACCCTTCTTTTTCTGTTATTTTTGAAAATCTGTGAAAAATAGAAGGAGTGGGATTTTGATGATTCTAATGCTTCCAATGGCTTCAAAATGAAGTTTTGTGTAGGGTGAAAATAGGAAAGGGATTTGAGAAGCATTAGGAACCATACAAGTCAAGACATAAACTTGTAGGGTCTTGAAAATGCAAGAGGGAGTATCATTGCGTTTTTATGTTTTTTCTTGCCAATGTTAGTGGTTGGTGTAATATCCGCATTTCTGTAGTTTGAACTAAAGGCTAGAACAGTAAATTAGTGATAATCTAAGGCCCATAAATAAGGAAAAATATAGAGGAAAATGCCTAAAGGAAAGAAATATCATAATTGATTAAGTCCCTAGTCTTGAGAAGTCTAAGTGAAAATGACTAAGGGTAAAATGGTCATTTGGCCTATATGGTAAGGGCAAAATTGTCATTTTAATTAAAAAGGCCTAGGGCACAAAATGTCATCAAATAATAAGGACATTTTGGTAATTTGGTCAAAAGTCAAAGTTGATAAAAAATGTCAAAAGTCAACCAAGGGTAAAGTTGGAATTAATAAAGAGTAGAAAAGGTTATGGCATTTTGGTGATTATGTTAAAAGTAGAAAATGTAGTGGCATTTTGGTAATTACAAGAAAAATAAGATAAGTAATGGCATTTTCGTAATTAAGAGATTTTAGAGTTAAGGACGACCGAGAAATAATTATTTGAGATAGAGTCCTCAAATGCTGGAGACCTGAACTAAGAAAAGTTTTGTTGGGTTATAAAGTAATTAATAAAATTATTACCCGGCATCCAGTGCGGGAAGTTTCGTTGTATGGAGAACAACAGTGGCCGAAAAGCCCAAAAAAGTATTTTCTTAGAAAATTAATTACGGAAAATCCGAGAAGAATTTTGAGGAACAGAAAAGAGCTTGAGAATCAGGAAAAAATATAGAATTTTTCCATGTCCTTAAGTCAAATTGGTGGCCGAAAGCTCGTTTTACGGTGTTGCACGCAAATCAAGGAATCCTGATGAGTTACGAGGGAAACCCGGAGATGCAAGGGACTAAGACATGATGCCATCTAGGCAAGGAGGCCTATGGAATGGTGCCACATCAAAGATAAAGTCTCCAGAAAAGTAAAAAGGTAGTTACCTGCGTAAAGGGTACTTTACGGAAATGCATGCCACCGGATCATGTAACTGGACTGGGCAAAGGCCCAACTAACAAAATTTGATGCTTAGGGGTTTGAAAAGTTACCTTTTCAGCTAGGAGGAGACAAGGTGATGTGGCTCAATGTGGATCAAGTATTTTGGGCTACAAGTTGTAATTTCCATCACATAAATGGCAAGAGACCAAATTAAATTAGCAAATCTTCTCTCTCCCCCTCACAATTTCGTCCCTCCCTCTCCCTTCTCTCTAGAAAACACTCCCTCCCCAAGCAAGGAAAGAAGATCCAAGCTTCCATAACACAAGGTAAAGTGTTCTTGCAACTAAATCTCCCTCTTTTCTTGAGTTGGCCAATACTACTACCTTCTCTTGAGTTGTTCCTTGAATGAGCCTCCCTTTTTGAGGATAAAGGCTATGACTTCAAGAGTTGAAAATGGAAAAGAGAAGGTTTTAAAAGTAGTAAATAGTTGCAAGCTCTTCCTTGAGGGGCAAAAGATAGATTGTTGGTTGTTGTTGGTTAGTTTGTGTTGTTGTAAAATTTTGGAAAGCTCAAGTTTATGTGGAGGTGTTGCCCAAATTTCTTTTGGTCTAAGGGAAGGTGTTTTTGAGTAGATCAAAGTTAAGAAAAGGGGTTTTGGAAGCAAGGAAACACATGGTTTCATGAGCAAAGTT
>JANTPZ010099795.1:0-10700 GCA_025593235.1 Vachellia pachyceras
TTTTAAATATTGTAAAAATTATCATCGGGTTACAGCAGTAACTGGTTTGGTTGTCATTAATAACCTCACAAGCCATCAATCACAAATGAACCAGTTACAGTTAGGATCTGATGGTAATTTTATCAATTTTTAGAACTGTTTGTCCATTAATTGGGTTGCTCAACATCTGTGATAATTTTTTTTGAAAAAAAAATGCTGTAAAGGTGGATCAGACAATTGTTGAAATTTAAAAGTCTCAATTGAAATTTACAAATAAGACATTTAAATTTTAGATGTGGTTATGACTTATGACTCTGCAACAGTGATTGTTGAACAGAATAAGCAAATTTTAATATGTTCACATTCAAGGGTGGACCTAGCTGCGCTGTAGTTGAACGGATTCAGCCGTACCTCTAACCTTCAAAAAAATTAGGTATATATTACTACTATGTGATTTATTCTGCATCCACTCATTTGTAAATTTTGAATTCATTAAATTCTTCTCAAACTATTCTTAAAATATATTAAAAATAAATCATACTTATCATTTTAAAAAATAGTTTGCACCCCACTGCTCACATTACATTATTGTGCCTGTTTGGGAAGCCATTTTCCTAAACGGTACACGTAAACCGAGATAAAACCATCTCAAAATCTGTCCTAGATAGGCTATTTTCTTCTTTTATTGGCGTCCAGGCCACGATCTCACAATCACACCAAAAGCAAAGCAAGTCACACCAAAAAGAACTTTTTTTTTTGGGTGAAAAGAACTTTTGTTTGTACGAAATGACATTTAATAAATTGGTGACTTTTATCGGTTTAATATTTTTTAGCCGAAAATAAATAATTCTTGATTAGTCCCACAAGACACATATTTATGAAAGTCACATAAATATAGGTGAACACCTTGCAAAGATTATCGTAAATTTACTTTATTGATTTTTATTCCAAAAAAACCAATTTCACTTTTTTTTTGGGTGAAAAAGCAATTCCACTTTAATATATAAAGAGAGGGATTCCAAAACGTGGATTCTTATTTTTTTTTTCAGCCCACTATTCTCCTTTTTTGAGTGAATGAATCATGCGATATTTTTAGGTTTTTATTGAAAATAAAAAAAAATTATTTTGAAAATATACTCACATATTTTGAGATAAAAATTAGGGAATATTATTGCTCAAGTCTTTGTAGTTTATTTTGTTTAAATGAAGCCCTCATTTTGATCCATTAGACGTATTCATGAAATGTAAAAACTGATTTGACAAAATTAATGTTAATTAGCAGAATTGCATGAATTTTATAGAATATCCTTCATTTCACTCAGCATTAATGTCAATCCATGATATATAGGACTCATGTAATTAATTTAAAAAGATTAATGAAGTTACATAAATTACTTAATTATAGAATATATCTTTTAAAAATAATAATGTGTATCATTATATTATATATCAATTTAGAAATTAAACAATTTTGGTTTAAAGAAAAGTGATAAATGTTAATATTTTAAAATAATTTTTTAGCTATTAATTTTTTAAATTAACCAATCGAATTTTATTTCAAACACCGGAGGTGGTGTTTCAACATATTGAATTGCTATAAATAAAATTTTTACAAAACCTATAAATTAAAATGAAAGGATGAAACAATGAGGATCAAATTTAAATAAAATAAACTATATAGACCTGATTCAGAATTAAGATAAACTAAAAGTCCCTTTGAATTAATTTTTTCTTAAAAATCATCTCATGTTTTAATCTGATTTTAATAGTTTTTACAGAGATATTCTTCATTTTTTAGAAAAAGGTAGTTTTTTGGGCCAAATTATAAAATTAATTGCTCAAATGTGCATAAGACATGGGGTGCTTGAATGGATACTTTTAATCTTTAATAGTTGTAACTTTTCTTTAGTTTCATTATAGTTAAAGATATACTGCACATAGTTGAAGAAGGTTTGCATATGAATTATCAAGAGAAATTTACAATAAAGTCCCAAATATGAGAATTAATAAACAAAATGTCCCAGAGATTCATAAAATTATCATAAGGTCCCAGGAGTAGCTACTGAAGTTGTTAATGACAATCTCGTCAGCTACTCATAGGACCTTATGGTAATTTTACGAATTTTTGAGAGATTTTATTCATTGATTTTTCTATTTGAGACCTGATTACAAATTTTTTAATTATTATCAAACTAATTTCAAATACATCCAAACAATAAGTTTTGTAATAGGAAAATTTTCAACAAATCTCCCATTTCTTTTTTCTTTTTGCCAACCTCAAGCATCTGTCAAGTTTACAAAATAATAATGTTGCATAACTTTTAGGTACATTATTCCTAGTTGTTGCATGATTTGCATCACATGCACTATGATCTGAGAATATTAAGCATCAAAATTTGTGAGTTGTCATTTTGATTTTGACAGATCAATTCCTCTTTTAGCCACCACCAAAGAATCATTGCTTTTCTTTTCTTTGTTGCTTTCATACATATATATATATATATATATATATATATGCACAGCCTAGCTACACCAAACTGCAACAAAGAATCAACTTTGTCCATAAAAAATCAATTAAAATTTTGAATAAACAAATCTCTCAATACATGTTTTATTTTTTTGTCAACCTCAATACATGTTTTATTAACAAAACTCAAGAGATTTAAGTATTTTTTTTTCCTGGTCTCAAATAATATATTAATTATTTTACATTTAAAAAATGGCTCAAGAGAGAAACATTGTGTTTTTTTAGGAAATCCATTGGGAGAAATGAGTTACAGCTTCCGAGGTGGTTTTACATATTTTGATATGGTTTTTATGGATTTCGAGATGGTTTTATCTTGACTTGAGTACACCGTTGGGGAAAATGAGTTCCCAAACAAGCACATTGTCTAGCAAGAAATGGTCATTTAATTAATTAATTAATTGATGACAAAAAAAACTCAAACCACTTTTTTCCTCATGCAAAATTTGTAAATTAAGCAATTATTGAAAATTTTGCTCCGAGAAGCTAATATCACAATAAGGAAATAAACAAATATTAATAATTAATCACAGTTCCCGCAACCCACAAAAAAAAAGGCTATAAAAGAATTGCATTAAGCCTCAGGCTTGCAGAAATTCATCTCATTCTCAGTTTCGGCGCGTTTGGTAAATCAAACTTCTTTTGCATTTCAAACATCGCAGAGAAGTTCCTCTGTGTTTACCAATCCGCCATGGAGATGAAGAAGCTTGCCCTCGCCGCCGTCCTCGCAGTCTCTGCTTTCACCGCCGTCGTGGCCCAATCTGAGGCAAACGCTCCAGCGCCAGGACCGTCCAGCGGAGCCGCAGCTCTCGGCTCCTTCGTCGGCGCCTCCATCCTCTCCTTCGTTGCCATGTACCTGTAGATCCGAGCGACGGTTATATTCGTATGAAATATATTGATAATTGTTTGTAGGGAGAGAAGGAGGAGGAGGGAATTGACAGCGAGGAAGATTGTGGAAGGAGAAATGGATGGGAATTTCTAGGGTTCTGAGCGAGAAAAGAAGGTGGCATATGAGATTTTAGTTTAAATTTCTTGTTGGTTGGACTTGCTGGTGTTGCATTGTTGTTCTGGTTTGCTGGGTGTAATCTTTCCTTCTTTCTTGTGGAAGAGTTTGTTCTTGAAGGGTTTGTAAATGGATTGATTATAATGAGACTCTTGAAGGGTTTGTTAATGGATTGATTACAATGAGACTCTAATAAAGGTCCTGTGTTTCTCCTTCAATTCTATTTACCATCTTGAACTGATTAAACTAAATTAATTTACAGGTTTAGCTAAATCAAGCAGTCTTAATTTTAATTAATTGCAGATATTTTGAATAAGAATTTTTTGTTGCCAAGAATAAAGAGGTTGTTCTTCATAGTTCATAAAGTTGTAACATCTAGTTTTTAATAGAAGAGATAGTTTATTTTTGTTGGGATATAAAAGAAATTAAATACATCATTTAAAAATATTTATTTATACATATAATTATTTTATATATCAATTTATAATAAATATAAATACTTTGAGTAATGTATTTAATTTCTTTAACTTCCACAACTAACTCTTTTACCGAGAACCTTATCAATTCTCAACCCCATATCAAAGTTAAGTTATTAGACTTTTTTTTATAATTTTTAAAATTTGTAATTATTAAAATCCCACCAAGCAAAATCATTCTCAAATTTTTTAATTAGAAAATGATTATTATTGACCCTCCAAATGTTTATTTATGAATGATTTGTAAATCCCAGTATTTTACTCATTGTCTTATTTTAATTAAATTTTATCATAATTTTAATGTTGTAGTTGTTTTAGTTTGAAACATGACAAATCATACCAAACTCAAGTTTATGAAGAAATTATTTGTCTTTGAGTGTTAGGTGCTAAAATCCACTAGATGGATCTTAAAAATGTTACGTTAATGGGAAAAGAAGCAACTAGTATTTTCTTTTATCACCATCTCAATATCTAGAAGATATATTAGAATTGTGAAAAAAAATTAAAAAGAAATGTATTATCACCAAAATACAATAATTTTACCCATATGACTTTAGGCTACAAGATTTTCAAAACTACAAATAAATATACTTCAACATCTTTCAAAATAACAAGCTCATGGTGATCATACTTTCTTTCAAATTCAACCCTTTCGTCGGGACGGTGACAAAGGAAAAATCATGGCTCAAGTTTATTTCAGTTCGTCACTGCTTTTCATAGCAAAATAACATTTGCAAGTTAATCAGCATCTAAGAGAAACCTTGTTTGAAAGTACTTTTGATAATAATTTTATGAATTTTAAGGTAAAACTTAAATTTTGGAGATTATGAGGTAAAACTGAAGTTTTGAAAATGTGATTATGTTTGGAAAGCATTGGCTTTAACAGATTTCGAGGCAAAATGTAGGTAGAAAAGATGAAAGAGAAATAAAGAAAAAGTAGGAAAAAGAAAATTTATTAGGAGGGAGCGTGTGATTTGACAAGAAAATAATTTTTCAAAACTTAGGTTTCAAACTGAAGTTTTATAATAAAATAGATTTTTCTAAAAAATGTTAGTATTTAGAAAAAACTAGGTTTTAAAAACAAACCTAGGTTCTAGAAAGTGAAACTAATACTCTTCACTAATGTGGGACCTTTCTATCTTGGCACACTCACACATACATCATGCCTCCAACAGCTATAGCATCTCTAACCAAATTCTATGACAAAAAGAGTGTGATGTGAGTATGTGCAATATTATCTTGGAAAATTTAGTCTGAGGTCCTAAATAAGCAATTTATTTATGAAAAGATCCCATGGATGAAAATATTTATTCTGAGGTCCTAAGGCAAGACCTCATGTTGTCAATACCATCGCATGGTGTTGTCAACACAATCGCATGGTGTTGTCATTATCGGCACATGTTGTTGTCATTACCATCGCACATGATGTTGTCAACACCAGCGCATGCTATTGTCGATATAAGGACCTCATGTTGTCAACATCAGCGCTTGGGACCTCAGAATAAATATTTTCATCCATGGAACCTTTTTGTAAATAAGTTGCTTATTTGGGACCTCAGAATAAATTTCCCTACTATCTTAATGTCTAATGTCTAACTTTATTCGAAAAATTTCTCTCATGAATAATGTTGTTCCGGAAGTTTTAAAATAGTGTAATGTTGTTATATTTCTTTAAAAAATTAATGTTAACCGTTAAAATTGATGTTGACTATGAACATTTTTAATAGTAAATGGTAAAATTGTTTCATTTTAAAATTTTTAAAGCAACATTACTCATAAAAAAACCTTCCAAATTAACATTACTCCTAAAAAAATTCCAAGACGCATTTCCTCCTCTTAACACTTTTCTTTATATGGAAAGGGAGTTATGGAAGGGAGTCATGAGAGAGTGGTTCAAGTTTTTGGTATACATTAGAAAACATGTGACTCTCAATTTTTCTACTCTAAAGAAACTCAAGTCCCTTCTCCTGGTTCAGTGCATTTGCTGTGTGAAGCAAACAAACTCTTCTTATCTCTCACTTTTTTCTACCAATTTTCTCTTCATAGTAGGTAAAGGTGTTTTTTTTAAGAAATGTGATATTGATTAATATAATTTATTCATTCAAAGTCTGTGTCATTCATACCATCACATTCATATGCATGCTAGGGTTAAGGTGTAATTTTAGTAACATAGTTTTTTACTATGATCATATAACAATTAAATGTTGAAGTGTGCAAAACTAAACACAATCTTTAAAAGGGAGAAAATTTAGCAATTAGGTAAAATTGATCCAAACTTCTATCGGTTTTTTATCTAAGACCCATATGTTCACTCATTAACTTTATAATGGACATTTGAATCAATTTAATGGAATTGTTAAAATTCATTTTAAAATATTGTATCTACTTTTTACATCATTCACAATTTAATTGTGCCTAAGTGAAAAAAAACTAAAGGGTACAGATTCATCTGCAAAAGTCAGCAGCTTTGAGCAGCATCAAAGTTAGAGAATGGAAGGAATCTGAAGACACATTTCAAATTCACTCACATAATCACTTAAAACCTGTAACTCAGTTTCTTGACAGCTCACTCTACATGCATTGGTCTAGTTCTGTGTGCCTTCTCCTAATTTCTTTTCCCCAAAAAAAATCTTAATTAAAAGGGAAAAAACCTCTGTTTTCTTTTCCCCTGCTAGTAGTAAAGAGCCTCATCAGAATCTGGAGAATCCCATTGATCTGCCCAACATGTTCTCTTTGATGACGGCTCTGAGTTTTGTGACAACGGTGTGCTTGGTCTCAAGGAATGTGGTGATAAATGCGCTTGAGCTTGAGAATTACTATGACCTGTTGGCTCCTTCTCCATCAGCAATGGCTGCTGCTACTGCAGGACCAGCCTCTGCTTCCCATGTTTCTGTCGGGTTAATAGGTTTCTCTGTTCTGTTCTATGGTGTACTCCTTTTCATTCACTAGAAGGTTCAAAATATGAAAGTCTCTTTTAAGAATCTTGTTCTCTGTTTGAGTTTTTTTGGTGCCTTCTTGTCCTTCTTCTTTGCCTCTCTTGTCTAGTCTCAGTACCTCTTTGTATCAAATCAAGTGGTAATTTCAATGCTTCCTTCCCCCCTCCTTCTTTCTTCATTAACATAGAAAAGAAAACCAGAGATGTCAGAATGTGTATGCAAAAAAAATGAAGTTTGGATATCATTTTTATTTCCAACTGATCAGAATAGAACCCCACCAAAAAAAAACTGATCAGAATAGAAATGATTTTCCCACTATTTTCAAAAGAATTTACATAAAAAATGATACTTGAGTTATAATCAAAGGAGTCAGAAATCATCGAAGATTACTAAAAATGGCTACAACATTCCATGGGTTCAAAAGAGTTTTATGTTCGCTGTTCGTCCTTTATTGGGAATTGAGTTTGGCAATAAAACATAAAACATGGGGGAAGATAAAAAGTGATGACAAACAAAACTAATTTGTTAAAAATAGCAACGGGGCTTATCTAGAGAATAACTAGGTAATAATTAAGATTTTTTCCCAATTTTATCGTTTTTTTAAATGCATTAGAAGTCCGCCATATTAATGAAAAAAATGTTGTAATTTTAATATACTCTTATAATCATTTTAGGAAAAAAGACACAGTTGCCATTAAAAAATTAAAAAGTTATTCTAATAACAATTAACTAAACACTCTGATTTTAACAAAATAACCTTTTTTTTATAAATTCTACATGGATGATTGGTAACCAACTAGAATAATTCTAAAAGCATTTTTATACAAATTAAGATAAAACTCATCTCATGTATTTACTCGAATTGAATCTATTATTTAAAATCACTTTTTTCTTTAAAAGTTATTTTCTAAAAGGTATTTCAAGGGTGCCAATCACCCCTGGAAAATACTTTATGATGCTTGATGCATCTAGGGTTGCAGATAAATTTAGTAGTCTATGTAACTCGGTTTGATCCAACCCAACTCAGTCCAATTTGAAGCTTAAAAAAACCAATATGAACAAGGGATTCAATTGACCATACCGGATTAGTTGTATGGGCCAAACCAGACTTTAGACTAACATTTAGGACCAATCAATCTGTTTTGACCTAGTCATATTTTTATTAACAGATAGTTTATAATATTTTCTTTTTAAAATTGTTATATTTAAAATTTATGTATTCATCCTTTTTCTCCATCACATGACCTCTTGGCACTTGGGAGGTGTGAGCTCAAATTAACACTCTCTATCACACACCGTCCTCCTTCATCGGACATCATATGTTTCCGTTTAGGAATGCGGTAGAGAAGTACTTTTACGTAAGCTTAGGTAAATATATGGAGAAAATTATCTCATTTTACAAAAAAATACTGTTGAACGTGCTTTTGGGAAGTAAATAGGGTCTGTTTGGTAACCATGTTCTTATTTTCATAAGCACGTTTAACAGTGCTTTTCCGCAAAACAAGACAATCCCCTCCACATATTTGCCTCAACTTATGTGAATAAGCACTTATAAGTGGCTTATGGCAATTTGTCAAACGGGCCCATAAACTTTTCTAAATAAGCACTTAATATTTCCCTCCTTCTCTTCACATTTTCTTCTCCTTATAATAATCCCGTTTAGGAAAGCGGTAGAGAACTACTTTTACGCAAGCCGAGGTAAATATATGGAGAAGATCATCTCGTTTTGGAAAAAAACACTGTTGAACATGCTTTTAAACGAGAATTAAGTGTTTCCAAACAAACACAATATTAGAACCCCCATAATATATTTGCAATTTTATTTTGCAAACAGTGAAGAAATGATTTTTGCAAGAGGGGTATGATTTGTTTGAAAGCTTGAGGATAATGTGTCTAGCTACTTTCAGGTGCTTCTCATTCCCCATTTTCTCTTCCCTATACTAAGCTTCTCTCCATTAAAGCTTCAACTTCCTCGTGTTTTTTTTTTTGAAAAAGCATTGTGGTGGTGTAGTAGACCAATCTCGAACCCGGTAGATGAAACCCGGTCCGACCTCTCATCGGGTTTGCCTCACACTAGAGTAGACTTTGGACAACGAGTTTTAACTTGAAGTAATTTTAGACCAACATTGAACCTGATCTTACCCGCCTTTGTGCGACCTTAGATACACATGAAAAAATACTTTAATGTGTTAAATGCACATTAATCCTAAAACTTAAGAAAACAACTTTCAGAAAGGCAACCTTAAATTAAGTCTAATAATTTTCGAATATCACCTTGTCATGTAACTAAATAAAAAATGTGCCTCTCATGCTCTTCATTAAATGTAAATTGACTTTGCTAAATATTGGTGAAAGTTCACATATGAATTGGGGACATCGGGAGATTAACCCAGAAAATTGGAAAAACTGAGGAAGGTTATGGGTTGCATTTTTGGGCCACAAATTTTGTTGCATCAATGGCTCATATTTGTGAACTCCAATAGGCAGCAGGCAAGACGCAGACAAACCTGCGTTTATAGGTTCAGAACCCGGCGGTTTGCAACACTCGTCAATTTGCGCCTTCGACAAACGGACTGAGCTGAAACAAATAGGCGGAGGAGGAGGAGGAGCATTTTCGAACTACAGAAACTTTCCAACAGGTATCAGATTCGGACTCTTTCACTTGGTCTGTATTCGATGCGACGTTAGGATGTTTTTTTGGGGAATCCATGTTTGGTGCGTAACAGGGAACAAGGGCGATTTTATCTCGGTCTTACGTTTTGCCTCTTGTTAGAGTTTGTCAACTTAATTTCCGTATCTTCAATTCCTAAGTTCTGTTGAATTGGGAATGCGTATTGTGCTGTGAAGATAAGTTATTATTTTCATGATTGAATGCATACAAGGTTGATGTTTAGTAAGGAAATAAAGAAATAGAGTCTGTCTTTTACTTTCCTTGCTGCTTTGGGGTGTATAGATTGAGGATTTTGTTGCAAGAGGTGAGCTAGTTATTATGATTTGGCAGCTGGGTAGTGGTTGTCTTCTGTTCTTTCATTTTGTTTTGTTGTGCTTGCTTCCCGTCAGATGATTTTTCGATTTTCTATTTGGAAGAAGGGAAGTTTGCTGAATTTTACTTAGAAGTGGATTATCTTGTGGAGCTCTGTTGCTAATAAAAATTGGGTTATGACTTTCCTAGGCTGAATGATCTTTTTCTTGCGTGGAAATTGATCACAAAGTTAGTTGCTATTTCAACTATGGTGTTATGAAGTTCGCTGTGTTTCAGCAGATAGGAAGTCTGGGTTCAGAATTTTTTTCTTTTTTTGGTAAATCTCGGTTGAACCTCTCGTAATACCTGCCTACCTGTTTGACTTGGAAATTTTGAGTGTTATAACTAAGTACCATTTCGATTCCCCTTATGAATCTACCTATTCCCATTCCTTCAATTAGACACCAATGCTAGCATTTCCTTGCATTTTGGTTATCAAGAAAGAATACTAACATCTTACCCTTTGTTTCCATTTTGGTCGATACTGTACTTCTTCCCAAAATAGAACATTCTACAAATGCTGGTGCTTCCTTCCAATGCTTTCCATATATCAATATTCTTTGGCCCCTTCAGGCTATATGCAATCAAAATTCTCAGGTAGTAGCATCACATCCCTCCTTAAAGTTTGCAACACTGTCAAGCATCTATACCAAGTCCATGCACAAATCATCAGCAAAGGATTAGAGCAAGATCATTGCCTCATTGCTAAGTTCATTTCCCTCTCCAGTTCCCTTGCTCCTCTCAATTATTCAAAAAGTGT
>JANTPZ010099800.1:0-22376 GCA_025593235.1 Vachellia pachyceras
CATTATCTAAACTAATATTTGCTTTTGATTTTCTTATCAGTAAAATGGAATGCTATTTGATTGAAACAAGAAAACGAGCTAATGTCTAAACTGCTCCCCAAGAATTAAACTCTGTCTTCATCGCTTTTCAACATTACAAAATTTTTCCTTAGCATTTTCCTGTCACCACAATCAACAAATATATGAAAGGATTCACAAAAGCGCAGTTCAGATACTTCAAAAAGCACTATTGATCAATATTACTCATGTGTAACTCACAACAATTAGGCAAGCCGATTAATCAACCACAAGAACTGACTGTCGCTACTCTAAATCAAGTAAAACTCTGAACCAATATTATTGAATCCACTCAAATATTCTGATCATGAACAACGAAAGAATTATGCAAGAGATCACTTCTGCTCTTCTTAAAAGTTTTAACGTGTTATCACAGATCACAAAGGTATTTAAAGAGCAAATTGAGGAACAGAATACATCCCCTGCATTTTTTTAAAGCTCAGACTCGGTCAATTCCTGGGAAGACGTTGGACTTAGCTGGACATGGTGGTTCACACAGCGACATCAACGTTCTGGGTCTTAACCTTCATTGTAACCAGCCCTGACAGCGACGACTTGTGCGAGTGTGAGAGATGAAGGTAAGCGAGAGTCGTGGCGGCTGGGGCTTGGTTATTGACCGATCTGAGCTGATGGATCTATGAGAGACCACGTCTGGTAGAGAAAGATCAGAAATGACGATGAGGAGCTGAAGGAGAGATGCAATCGCCTCTCTCAATGACAACCCATGAATCTGCAAGTCTCTCGTCTGGAACGTGACAGTGGAATAATGGAAAGGAGGTAATGGAAGTGGAGGAGTAAAATGGATGAGGAGGCTGGTGCAAGATCTGAACAATGGAGAATAATGGATCTTCAACTACGTGAGGTTCTCCAGCCGCGTGAGCTTGGTCTGAGAGTATGAATGAAGTGATGGGAGCTTGCAAAAATCTCTGCAGTTCAGTGATGTGTCCAGAGGAGAGTGAAATCTTCTGGGTAAAGGGCTGTCCTACCGGATAAAAGGATGCACTCACAAAAAATTGCACCGTCAGCTATCCGGTTGAGAGTTCATTTTTGGTTGCTGCCAGCTGGATATTCAGTTAGTTTCTAACTGAATCAGTTCCTTTTGTTTCCTTTTTCTCTTGGCGCCACTGTTCCCTTCTTGGTTACTCAGATTGTTGCTTGGAAACTCAAAAGTACTTGCGTTTCCTGTAATTGCTTTCCAATCCTACATAATGCACACACGCACACAATTTCTTTTTTTTAGAGAATTTAGAAATGATAAAGAAATAACCTCAAATTAGCAATTAATCTCCATTGATAATCATTAGCACAGTTAGCCCTTTTATTAACTCCATTAAGCTCAATTAAAATACTAAGAGATCAATATTATGTAAAATCTGGATTTATCAATTCTATAAGAAAATACAACAGCAAGAAAATAATTAATTTGGTAAGAATGTGGTTTTGGCTACACGAGTGGACGAAGATATCTTATATCTCGTTTCTTTTATTTTCACTGCTGAACACTTTGACGCCAGTGAGTGGTTTTGACTACATGAGTGGACGAAGAGTTATCGTTCATGTGCATGTTATAAATCATTGTGTTTGAAAAATCCGTTGGAAAAAAAGAGTTACGGCTTCTAATGATTTTATGAATTTCGAGATGATTTTACGGATTTTGAGATGGTTTTTACGGATCTTAAAATGGTTTATATTGGCTTGCATGTATCGTTAGGAATAAGTTGTTTCCAAACATGCACATAGTCGCTGGGAGTCGTTATGCTCAGTTAAGCTGTTTTGTATGCAGCTCAATTTACCTATGGCTCTTTCCTATATATGGCACTTCTACACGTGATTTGTTTAGGTCTTGATGAACATGGACAATATAGTCCCCCTCTGTCAAAACACAAAAAATGTCACATTCACATTATTACTAAAGCAAATAAAATAATATGATAAATAGAGATGAATTTGTTAGAATGGCTGTCACCCAAGAGGGGGTGAATTGGATGTCGTAAAAAATTTTCTTTTCCAAAACTTCGATTGATCAAAAACTCAAATCGTCAAGTGAAACAGAATATGAAATCAATTAGAGCTTGAGGAAAAAAACAATATAAGTTAATGAAGATGAAAGAACAGAAAGCACATAACGATTTATCCTGGTTCGACCCTCTCTGACCTACATCCAGTCCCCAGAGCACCTCTGAGATTTTCAATCCACTATACTATCCAAGTTTAACCAGGTGCTTGGAAAACCAGTACAATCACAATGTCAACACATACGCTTGTGAATTCCATTCAAATTTATCACGGTGGGTACTTGAAAACCCCCATAAATATTTTTCCAGGCATTTATGAACCCACTCAAATTTGAGAATCAATTTTTTGAACTGATGAAATTTTGTAAAACATGGAACTCGAGTTTGAAAAATAAAGGACTCAAGTTCTGTGAAAACTTCCAGTTTTCAAATCAAGTTTTGAGAGACAGTTATAGAACTCGAGTTCTGAAAAACCTAAAACTTGAGTTCTATAACGTGATGTTAAAACTCGAAGCTAAAACCTCAAGTTTTGAATTCAAGTTCTGAGACACAGTTGTGGAACTCGAGTTCTATAACATGCTTGGAAAACTTGAATTCAAAACTTCAAGTTTTCACTGCAAGTTTTGTGAAACTTCCAGTTCTGAAAAACTGAAACTCAAGTTCTATAACATCATGAGAAAACTTGACGTTGGAACCTCAAGTTTTGACTTTCAGTTCTGTACGCATGTTATGGAACTTCAAGTTCTGAAAAATTGGAACTCGAGTTTTTGAACTTGATTGCAAAACTTCTTTTCAAAACTTTCAGTTTCAATATCCAGTTTTAAAAAATAATTATAGAACTTGAGTTTGCAAAAACTGTGACTCGAATTTCAAAACTCCTTTGATAGATTCAACACAGTTTCACAAACATCGAACCAGATTCCAAATCCTGCAAAGTTTTGACTTCAAGATTTGCTTCAGGAAGCTCCAGAACTGATTAAACTCTATTTTTATCTTCAAGAAATAGTTTTGAGCATTCAAACAAAGCTTAGATGAATGGTAACTCAAAGAAAACATTTTAACACTCAAATTGAGTTATTTAACTACATCATCATCTAATTAAAAAGAATGCCCAAATAGTAAAAAATTAATATGCATTATAAAAACTTTTTGCTCTATTATATTTGACATTATCAAAACTAATCATATCTAATAAAGTCTAGTCTGTCTTGTATATTATAGAAAGTAGAATGCACATTAAAAAATTAAGTGATCGGGTGATCATGGTCCGGTCTTATTTATTCTATGATATTTTTTTTTTTGCCAGGATTTATTCTATGATATAAGAGTGTTGGGCATTATAAAGTATTCCAAGTTGCGTGGCATTCATATAATTCTGAGCAGCATTAAGATTTTGCCCCATATCACATCTTTATTTTTTTTCGAGAAAAAATGTTAAAAAAAATGCAATCGTGCATCACATGATGTTGAAGATGGCTTATATATAGAACCCTTGGTAGCACGAATGATCAAAAGGAAGAAAATGCAGTCAATCATGAATAAGATTAATTAGCTTATAACAAATTCTTATAGTTAGTGTTGGCTTTAAATGTAATATTCAATATGTGGGGGAACATACCTTTTTTTTTTTACAATGTGGTTTAATTATAAAACATAGGTAATAGCATTTGACACTAATGTTGATATATTATTTCATAGTTATTATTGAAATTATAATATAATAGATATGATTTTTTAAATAAAATATCATATATAAATACAAATAAAAAATTATAATACAAAAAAGATAATATATATTGCTTTGAGTTTGTAAGATTTTCTTGGCACAAATGGCAAAGATATCGACACACTTGTATGACTTCGAACCCTAACTTGTACGGGTCAGCAATACAGAAGCGAACTCAATTCTATTTTTTCGGTTTGGTTAATTTGATTTTTCACCTTTTTTTTGGGTTATTGTTTCAAGTCTTGTTCAGCTCAGTGTTTTTTTTTAAAAATGGTTATAACCAAATGACCGAACATTTTAAAAAAAAATGGCCCAATTTTTCTGAGCCTATGAAAACATTTCAATTTTAAAAGAAATGGCCCAACTTTTTTGAGCACACGAAAACCCCGCCCTATGAACTTGGTCACAAAATGCAGCCAATTTATAACGTGGCGATGACCCATCGTAGGGCAAAGAGATGGGGTTAGTACTCCCATTTAAAGGAAGATGGTTCGATCTTAGAGAGTATCACTTTATTGTGGTTTCAGTGTCAATTAGTCATCAATGATGTGGCAGCCACTAGAGAGGCCAATAAAAATAAATATTAATTGACCAGCGATGAATTTGTGATGCAATTTTCAGTCACTAATTAGTGTCAAATTCAGTCAATAATCTCTCACAGATCTTGAAAATATGCTATTTTTAATTTTGTGATGGATTGGCGACACGATCCGAAATTCCATCACTGATCACTTAGTAATAGTGAATTTAACGACACAAAAGAGCCCGTCCCTAAACAGAGTAGTTATGGGATTTCCATCATTAAATTCCATCGTACGAATCTTCTAATCTTTTTTGGTATTTTTGGACGGCAACAATATACTGGGCCCATATGAGAATGTGATAGAGAAATACTTTACACAAGTCAAAGTAAATATGTTGAGGAAATTATCTCGTTTTGCAAAAAAATAGTGTTGAACGAACCTGTTAGTTCAAACGCCCATGACTATTGAATAAAAGATTAAGAAACTAGAGTGTGTTCATGATGTTGTGAATTAAAACTTGGCTGGGTACGTACAGCCAACCCGTTAGTTGAAAAAAAAATAAATAAATAAAACTGATTTGCTTTATTGGATGTTAATTAAAAATTTCATAATTCAAACCCTACATTGATATATAATTAAAATAAAAGGTGGTTTATTGAAACAACGGGAAATTGACTCGCACAGTCACAATTAATCAAGGACTAGCGAATATTTAACTAGGCTCACAGTCGAAGAGTGTAACACCATCTTTTAGAACACATAGATGAATCTCAACAAGCAGACGGTAACCGCTATTGTTGAATTGCATGTTTAGAATTGGATAATAACCCTTGAACTCCTTAACAACTTCTCTTGTGTACTGCACCCAATGTGGAGTACCTCCATCTGGTCTGATTTCTGAAACAGATTAAATGAAACTCCCCCAGTTAATTTTTTACTTGACAATAATTTAATCATTGACTAACGATAATACCCTTGGCTAATTACCCAGTATACTGAGTTCATCATAGATGCTTGTACCATATCTTCTTGCAAGTTCAATAGTTACTTGGAGATACCGATCTGGTTTGAATTCGTTTGAAGAGCAGCTTCCGTGCTTTGTCCACTGCCTTATCCAAAAATCCTTGCTACGTTCGAAGCTTCTAGCAGAAAACAAATTCAGCCAGTAATTCAGCAGATCATCCTTATATGGATCAAGCTGCAATATCGACGCGCATATATATATATATATATATACACACATTAAAAACACAGGAAAGCAACATATGAAATATAAGCACAAGAGAGTGAAAGAGATCAGAGTTTACAAGTTCATCTGTCATATTATAAGCTGATGAACAATATTGTGGAGATTCCCAATTAGACGACTGAGGCCAAAGCCCATGAATGGTGAAAATTTCTCGGTGTCGGGTCAGTGGAGGATCTGGATTGCAACGCCTGTCATATGGTTGAATATTGCAGAAAGCGGCTGGCCACTGCAAGGCCAACACAAAAAAATCGAATCCTGGTTTTGGTTAGATGCTGGGACAATTTTTACTTTGGGGTCTCCAAGTTGAGGCTACCACTAACCTAACACTAAATATCAACACCAGTTTTAACCCACTCATCATCGTCATCATTGTTGATACTGCCTAAATTTCTCTTACTGATATATCACCCCTCTTGCTACCTTGGGGTTACATACATATATATGTATATATGTAGCCATCTTCAACATCATCATGTGTGTGCGTGGGCATTTTTTTTCCTTGAACAAAAAACAAGATGTAATAATATCATAATTATATGAATGCTACGCAACTTGGAATAAATTATAATGGCGAAGACTTGAATCTCTACCTATAAATGAATATGACCGATTAATTAAGACTCAGTAATGCCTTGAAGTTTTTAGAGTGTGTGTGTCTTTATATAATATTCTGTTTGATGTCATCTCTTGTTTATCATATTATTTTGTTCGGTTTAATAATGTGAACGTCACTCTTAGCACCACCTAATCTGAAAATGACCATTTTATATCTCAAATATCAACATATAAAAAGTGGGTACAAAAATTTCATTGATAGAGCTTGTCCAATTAAAATACAATCGAGTTCAAATTCAGAGCAATTGGTAGCTGACAATAAGTTTGTTTGAATTAACGATAGAATATATTTTTTCAATATAATTTAAGTCTACGAAGTAAATATACGATAAGATTATGTCCCAACTTACATAAATATGCTTTTATAATGTTAAGACAAATAACCCATTGACATGGGCACAAAGAAGAGGTTGAAACAAAAATTATTTATTTATTTCGACAAGTCATACAACACTGACGTTCAGTACATTTAAAAATGGACTCCCAATCGGATTGCTGATATTAATTAGAGTCATTCACATTTATCAGATTGTCCGGTATCATTTATTTATTTTTGCTCTTTCTATTCTATTATCTTGGCCCCTAATTTGTTCATGTGAAACTACAAGAGCCTACATGGTAAGTCTCCCTAATTTGTTCGTGGCCATATATATATGATATTGATCCATAAAACATGACATTATTTAAACATAAATTAGAATATAGGACATTGATCCATAAAACATGACATTATTTAAACATAAATTAGAATATAGGATATTGATCCATAAAACATGACATTATTTAAAACATTCATACAATGAAAGTTGGTTGTAACCACTAAAATTGTCCTACATAGGTACGTTGTAACAATGTTTCGTGAAATGATGGTATGAACAAACTGTGTCATTAAAAAAATAAAGAAAATGGTTTAACATTCACAACTACACAATTTGATCACCATGCATGAAACCCAAATGCAAGTTAGTTCCATAACTATATATAAATACCCTTCACGACGATGATCTTGAATACACATATATACACCCAACTCAGCTTTTATGCTCTCCTCTTTCATCAATTAGATCAGCATCTATTCTAGAATTCCTCTTCATAAGCATAAACAAAGGCCGTCTTCGAGCTTGAAGGTCTCTAAGTTCATCCTTCAAACTCGTACATTTAAATGGTTTAACATTCGCAACTACACAATTTGATCATCAAGAAACCCAAATGCAAGTTAGTTCCATAACTATATATAAATACCCTTCACGACGATGATCTTGAATACACATATATACACCCAACTCAGCTTTTATGTTCTCCTCCTTCATCAATTAGATCAGCAGTTATTCAAGAACCCTCTTCATAAACATAAACAAAGGCCGTCTTCGAGCTTGAAGGTCTCTTATTTCATCCTTTTAACTCGTCCATTTAATATTTCTTCTGCCAAGTTTTCCGGTTCCTTTATGTTATCATCGGTGGCCCGATCCATTTGAGCCGTATTTTTATCTAATTTATCAGTCTGCGTCACAGAGCTCAAATATTTGAGCAACATTACAATAAAAACAATTTAATAGATTACCTCTAATACAAGATTTATGCCAAATTATGTGTACTTTTACCAAGTCATGGGTAATTAATGTAGCTAAATTTACATGGAACACTACATGCGACTCACCCTACATTTAATTAAACTAATTACAGACGGGTACTTTTAAGATATATGTTACTTCCCAATCATATTTAACAAACTAATTTTTAATTAATATCAACTATATATCCCTTAATTCCGGCAATCCAGTTAAAAGTTTCTAATGAAAATTCCTCCGCTTTTAAAGATCTGTTACCCAATATAGTACCTTGAAGAATCCAAAAGGAAAAAGTTGGTTGTTTAGAATTCATAGGTAGAAAATTTGAAACAATTTTTTTTTTTGGTGAAAAAATTTGAAACGCATTTTTTTTAAACGTAACCATGCCACTTGATGATTCAAATTTAATGTGTAGAAAAAAAATACCCCAATAAATAGGGGTTTACGAGAAGGAAAAAAATTATTAAGGGACAAGAACGAATGTGACCTTATATTTAGGCTAAACTAGCAAATTAAATCCTGATCTTATTTATCAAGGACACCTAGAACCATAATCTTTTTTTTGGTGCAATTTTGTCCCTCATATTTTTAATTTGGTGAAATTTCATCCCTCTCCTAACTTTTAATCAATTATTTTAGGGAAAATTAATATTTTAGTCACCAACTTTTAATTTATTTACAATTCAATTTTTTAAACTATTTTATGAAATCAAACTAATAAAAAATGAGCTTCCAAGTCCCCTCAACAAGTTTTTATGAAGACTTTAGAAATTAAGTTTATTTACAATAACTCATTTATTTAGTGTAGAAAGACTAAATATTTATTTAAGGCTAGTTTAGGGTTTGACAATTTTTCATTGCATCAAAGTTTTATGGAAACAAATCTATATCCAAATTTTTATGAGATTCCAAAAATCAAATTAATTTTTAAAATTTATCCATTTCGGACCAGAAAAGCCACATTTTGTTTTAGGGTTAATTTGAGGTTAGAAAACCATGATTCATAAGGATATTAGAAAGCAAGTTGATTTACAATACTCTTGATGACTTACTGTAATTAAACTTGAATCATTGTAAACCTATGTGGTTCAGTCTTTTTAACTCCAAATGGATGGATTATTATAAATAAACTTAATTTTTGAAACCCTTACGAACAATTGAATTATAAAGATTATTTCCATTCAATTCTAAGATGGTGAAAAAATTTCATTCTTTTAACCTCAAAATAGTCATAAAATAAGATGTGGCATTTCTTTCCTGAATTGATTAATTTTTCAAAATTAATTTAATTTATGGAATCCTCCTGAAAAATTGAGTAATAGAAATTGTTTCAATGAAATTCAGATATAGTGAAAAATTTTCATCCTTCTGACCATAAACTAGCTCTAAAAGAAAATATAGCCTTTCTAACCCTAAATGAATAAATTATTGCAAATAACTTGATTTCTGAAGTCCTCATGAAAATTTGTTGAGAGATTCGGAAACTCATTTTTATTAGTTTAATTTCATAAAATATTTTAAATGACTAAATTTTAAGTAAGTTAAAAGTTGGGATTAAAATATTAATTCCCCTTAAAGAATTGACGAAAAGTTAGGAGAGGGATGAAATGTCACCAAATTAAAAGTATGAAGGGAAACATTGCACCAAAAATGATTAGAGTGTTGAATGCAACTGAAAAATGAAATTAGGGTTATATTTACTACTTTACCCCTATATTTTGAGCCACATTAAAACCATCAAAAGATAGCAAATGGGTTTATGAGGCTTATACTGCATTATTAGTTTATTGTTACTTGACAAAATTTTTTTTTCACACGAGTGGGAGAAATTGAGTGGCTAGAAATGAAAATATATTGAATGCATTATTACTGTCAAATATAGATCCTCAAGTAAAAAGGTATAAACCAGAAGTTCATCGAATATTGCATTCATGAGATATTGTAAAAAATATCTGCTAGATCGAATTACTGACATAAATGAGAATTACTAATTCTCATATTCTAGCTGAAAATACTTCAATTAGTATAAATGAAAGTGAGATATGCCTGAGGCATGATAACCAATCGGTTCCAATTATACTTTGGATAAAGAGAAGCATATAATTAAGATGATCATATTAAGGAGGCTAACATTTTAGAAGAGGCCAAGATGTAACTCATTGCAGAAACCTCAAGAGATGTTCAGGTACCTGAAAAGTAATACTGAGATTTTGGTAAGTTATGTCGCAATGAGAAAAATGAACTAAAAAGGATAAAGTTGTCGACAAAGGTTTTGATAATCATATCACGTGATCAAGTGAGGATCTTATGTATGAATATGTCATAAAGTGATGACAGAAAGGTGATTGGTCAACAGAAAAAGAAAAAGTTGCAATAAACTATGATTGCATCATTTTAATATGTGAGAATTATGGACCAGTAGTCCAAATGCATGAAATATAAAGTTGTTATGAGACATATGAACATTTATGTGAAAATACAGGTTTTCAAAATGCTATGATGATGAGGTATAATATATTATTTTGTGGCGAATAAAAAATAATTTCTGGTTCGAAAGGATATGAATATAAAATATGCCTCTATTGGATATTATTATAGCCTAAACATATGGCTCAATTAATATGAAATTTACACGAAAATCCTTGAATATTATATTATAACATGTTAGAAACACTTTTGAGAAAATCATGATATTAAAAAATAGTATATGTTGCATCTTATTTTGAAAGTCATGACTTTTATTTTGATATTTTGGTTACAAAATTTAATTTAATGGAATTGAAGTCCCTTATGATCTGTTCCATGTTAATTTACATGATTCGTTGATATTCATGTTATATATTTATTATGAAAATTAGATTTCTGTAGGTATACGAAAGGATAGTGAAACTGAAATTTGATGCAATGATTTAGCGTTTCCAAGAGAGATACTGGAGACTTGATCAATATGTTTTAAAGATATTACGTGATGACAATGTGACATGCATTATTCAGCTAAGAGGAAGATATGCTCTAAAAGACATTGGGATTATCTGCTTGATGAGAATTCAGTATACTCCATCGAAAAAAAAAGATAAATGGTGATGTTGTTATCAGGGGGAGTACAAGTGGCGATGTTATTGAAAAGTAAAAGTGATACAATTTCCAAGGGGAGAAAAGATTTTGCTGTACTCTTTTTTCCTTAACCAAGGTTTTGTCCCACTGGATTTTCCTGGTAAGGTTTTTAACAAGGCAGCTTTAATATATGTTGTGTACTCTTTTTCCTTCACTATGTTTTTGTCCTATTGGATTTTTCCTAGTAAGGTTTTAACGAGGTACAATATTTGTTTATGGACATCCAAGAGGGAGTGTTATGAAATTATATATAAAGTGGATATCCATAAAACTCTTTGGATTCCTCTTATGATATTTTCCCTCTAAATGCCAAGTTCCATAACCTCAAACCCCTTTATTATTCCCTATGCTTAATACCATTAAGATCATAACCTTCAATGCCTTTATGTTATATCATAATGTGGGTTAATTCTTTTATTTATGGCATTATAGCTCTTGAAAGAGTTTAGTGCCTATAAATAAGGTTGTAAAGCAAATGGTTAGATGTACTTGGAATCACATATGAATAAGAAATGCTCATTTGCTCTCTTCTATATTTTCTTGTCTTCTCTTATTTTCTATACTCTCATTTTTCGTTTTTACAACAATATTACCTCCAATCTCAAATACAAGACATCATTTATAGTGTAACCTAATATGAGTATTATTTTTCAACTAAGTCTGAATTATTTTCCTGTTACCTCTAAGCATATAAAATTTAATTGCATTTTATTCAATTCCTGAACGAAAGATCCAAGTCCTTCATCAGTCCTTAACTATAACTAAGAATGTGGGCGGGCGGTAATAAAGTGTTGGTCATTATCAATTATACTTTATCTTGATGGGGAGAGAAAATGAGAGCAAAGAAAGCAGTTGAAAAAATGGATGACAGATATTCTCTAAGAAAATACAACAGCAAGAAAATAATTAATTTGGTAAGAATGTGGGCTTTATGTCTCGTTTCTTTTATTTTCACTGCTGAACACTTTGACGCCAGTGAGTGGTTTTGGCTACACGAGTGGACAAAGAGGTAACGTTCATGTATATATGTTAGAAATCACTTATGCAGCATTAAGATTTTGCCTCATATTACATCTTTATTTTTTTTAAAAGAAAAAATATTAAAAAAAATGCAACCATGCATCACATGATGTTGAAGATGGCTATATATAAAACCCTTGGTTGCACGAATGATCATCTGCAAGAAAATGCAATCAACCATGAATAATATTAATTAGCTTATAACAAATTCTTATGGTTAGTGTTGGCCTTAATTGTAATATTCAATGTGTGGGAAAACATACCTATTTTTTCGATGTGATTTAATTTTAAAAGATAGGTAATGGCATTTGAGACTAATGCTCATATATTATTTCATAGTTATTATTGAAATTATAATATAATAGATATGATTTTTTAAATAACATATCATATATAAATACAAATACAAATATTATAATAAAAAAAAGATAATATATATTGCATTTAGAGTGTGTAAGATTTTCTTGGCACAAATGGCAAAGACATCAACATAAGTGATGACTTCGAACCCTAGCTTGTACAGTGAGCAATACCGAACCGAACTCAATTCTATTTTTTGGGTTTGGTTAGTTTGGTTTTTGATCTTTTTATCGGTTATTGTTTCAATTGTTGTAAATCTCAGTGTTTAAAAAAAAACTGTTATAACCAAACTTTTTTTTAAAAATTGCCCAATTTTTCTTTTTTTGATACACAAAAATGGCCCATTTTTTCTGAGCCTATGAAAACATTACAATTTTAAAAGAATGGCCCAACCTTTCTGAGCCCACTAAAACACTATAGTCTTAAAACAAAATGGTCCAACTTTTTTGAGCCCACAGAAACCTCACCCTGTTAACTTGGTCACAGAATGCAACCAATTTATAACGTCGCGATGGCTCATCGTCCATGAGTTCAACTGGTAACGAGATTGTGCTAGTACTTTCACCTAAAAGGAGATGTTTCGATTCTAGGGAGTGCCACTTGTTGTGACTTTAATCGTGACATTTAAGGAGATATAACCACAACTTAGTAAAATTGGGTTGACTTACCTGTATGGCTAGATTTAAAGGGCTTGTTTGGCTTGCTCCAGTACCCGTAGGAATATGCCCAATTGAATTACGAGTTAGATGTCCTACCCTTGAATCGTGAGTGATCTCAACCATTTTCTAAAATAAAAGGGGTTTATTGAAGCATAATGAATAAACTGATTTGCTTTATTGGATATTAATTAAGATTTTCATAATTCAAACCCTACATTGATATATAATTAAAATAAAAGGGGTTTATTGAAGCAACGGGAAATTGACTTGCACGGTTACAATTAATTAAGGTCTAGCAAATATGTAACGAGGGTCACAATCGAAGAGTGTAACACCATCTTTTCTAACACAAAGATGAATCTCAAGAAGCAGATAGTCACCGGCATTGTTGAATTGCATGTTTAGAATTGGATAATAACCCGTGAACTCCTTAACAACTTCTCTTGTGTACTGCACCCGATGTGGAGTACCTCCATCTGGTCTGATTTCTGAAACAGATTAAATGAAACTCCCCCAGTTAATTTTTTACTTGACAATAAATTAATTATTGACTAACGATAATACCCTTGGCTAATTACCCCGTCTACTGAGTTCATCATAGATGCTTGTACCATATCTTCTTGCAAGATCAATAGTTATTTGGAGATACTGATCTGGAGAGTATATGTTAGAAGAGCAGCTTCCGTGCTTTCTCCACTGCCTTATCCAAAAATCCTTGCTAAGTTCGAAGTTGCTAGCATAAAACAAATTCGGCCAGTAATTCAGCAGATCATCCTCATATCGATTAAGCTGCAATATCGACGCGCATATATATATATATATATATTAAAAAAACAGGAAAGCAATATACGAAATATAAGCACAAGAGAGTGAAAGAGATCAGAGTTTACATTATTATCTGTCATGTAAAATACTGATGAACAATACTGTGGAGATTTCCTATTAAACGACTGAGGCCAAAGCCCATGAATGGTGAAGTTTTGTCGGTGTTGGGGCAGTGGAGGATTTGGATTGCAAGGCGTCTCATATGGTTGCATATTGCAGAAAGCGGCTGGCCACTGCAAGGCCAACACAAAAAAATCGAATCCTGGTTTTCGTTGGATGCCGGGACAAGTATTACTTTGGGGTTTCCAACTTGAGACTACCACTAACCTAACACTAAATATCAACACTACTAGTTTTAACCAACTCATCATCGTCATCATTGTTGATACTGCCTAGCTTTCTCTTACTAATATATCTCCCCTCTTGCTACCTTGGGATTATATATATAGCCATCTTCAACATCATCATGTGTGTGGGGACATTTTTTTTTCCTTGAACAAAAAACAAGATGTAATAATATCATAATGATATGAACACTACGCAACTTGGAATAAATTATAATGGCGAAGACTTGAATATCTTCCTATAAATAAATATGACCGATTAATTAAGACTCAGTAATGCCTGGAAGTTTGTAGAGTGTGTGTCTTTATATACTATTCTGTTTGATGTTATCTCTTTTTTATCATATAATTTTGTTTGGTTTAATAATGTGAATGTCATTCTTAGCACCACCTAACCTGAAAATGACCATTTTATCATCTCAAATATCAACATATAAAAAGTGGGCACGAAAATCTAGTTGATAGAGCTTGTCCAATTAAAATATAATAATAAATTTGTTTGAATTAGTGATAGAATTTATTTTCCAACGTGATTTAGATCAACAAGATAAATTTATGATAATATTATGTCCCAACTTACATAAATATACTTTTATAATGTTAAGACAAACAAGCCATTGACATTAGCACAAAGAAAGGGTTGAAACAAAAATATTTCCTCAACTCATACAACACTGACGTTCCGTACATTGAAAAATGGACCCCAATCGGATTGCAAATATGGGCCCAGTTTGGGAATGATTACTGGGAGTCTAAACGCACATTCAGCAGTGTTTTTCCGTAAAACGAGATAATCCCCTTCCGATATTTACCTCAACTTGCGTAAAAGTAATTCTCTACCACGTTCTCAAACGGGCCTATGAAATAGAGTCATTCACATTTATCAGATTGTTCGGTATCATTTATTTTTTTAATTGTTTTTGCTCTTTCTATTCTATTATCTTGACCCCTAATTTGTTCATGTGAAACTATAAGAGGCTACATATTAACTCTCCCTAGTTTGTTCATGGCCATATATATATATATATATATATTTGAACTTTTACATTAGAATATAGGATATTGATCCATAAAACATGACATTATTTAAAACATTCACACAATAAAAGTTGGTGGTAACCACCAAAATTGTCCTACATAGCTATGTTATAATAATGTTTCTGGAAATGATGGCATGAACAAACTTTTCTCGACTATACCATGCATGACATGCCCACTTGCACGCTTCGAGGTATTTAAACTGTTTCATTAAAAAAAATAAAGAAAATGATTTCGCATTCACAACTGCACAATTTGATCATCAAGAAACCCAAATGCAAGTTAGTTCCTTTGTTTGGATAGCCCGTTGGAAGAACGACACAGATTCCGAGGTAAATATGAGAGGAATTTTGTCTCGGTAAGGACATGAATGAAGTTTGGTATCCCAAATGGGCTAACCAAACAAGCCTATAAATACCCTTCACGACGATGATCTTGAATACACATTATACACCCAACTCAGCTTTTATGTTCTCCTCTTTCATCAGTTAGATCAGCAATTATTCTAGAATCCCTCTAATTCATAAACATAAACAAAGGCCGTCTTCGAGCTTGAAGGTCTCTAAGTTCATCCTTTTAACACAGCATGTTTGGATCTTAGTTACAAAATCTAAATTTTGTAGCAAAACCCAGGTTTTGATTCAAGTACAAAAATTTTTCAGAAAAGCTATTTTGGATACAAAATCTCGGTTTGAAATATAAGTTTTGAAAAAACTATTTTCTTCTCAAATCACACACTCTCTCTAAATGAATTTTTTCTTTCCTACCTTTTTCTTTCTTCATCTTTTCTCTTTTCTACTTACTTTTTTCTTCACACTTTGTAAAAACCAATAGCTTTCCAAATACAATCACTTTTCAAAGCCTAAATTTTATCTCATAATTAGTAAAAGTTATTCTCCAAAAATTTATTCTCTAAAACCTAAATTTTAAGTTAAATTTTATAAAAGTTATTTTTAAACAGATACCAAACAAGGCCATAATATTTCATCTGCAAAGTTTTCCGGTTCCTTTATGTTACCATCGGTGACCCAATCCATTTGAGCCGTATTTTTATCTAATTTATCGGTCTGCGTTACAGAGCTCAAATATTTAAGCAACATTACAATAAAAATAATTTAATAGATTATCTCTAATATAAGATTTATGCCAAATTATATGTAATTTTACCAAGTCACGGTAATTAATGTAGCTAACTTTACACTGAACAGTACATGCGACTCACCCTGCATTTACTTAAACGACGGGTACTTTTAAGATATATGTTACTACCCAATCATATTTAACAAACTAATTTTTAATTAATATGAACTACATACCCCTTAATTCCGGTAATCCAGTTAAAAGTTTCTAATGAAAATACCTCCGCTTCTAAAGATCTGTTACCCAATATGGTACCTTGAAGAATCCAAAAGGAAAAAGTTGGTTAATTTAGAATGCATAGGTAGAGAATTTGAAACAATTTTTTTAAACGTAATTATGCCATTTAATGATTCAAATTTAATGTGTAGAAAAAAATACCCCAATAAATAGGGGTTTACGAGAAGGAAAAAAAATTTACTAAGGGACAAGAATGAATGAGACCTTATATTTAGGGTAAACTAGCAAATTAAATCCTGATCTTATTTTTCAAGTGCACCCAACGTCAAAATATTTTTTTTGTGCAATTTTGTCCTTCATATTTTTAATTTGGTGAAATTTCATCCCTCTCCTAACTTTTAGTAAATTCTTTCAGGAAAAATTAATATTTTAATCACAAACTTTTAATTATTTATAATTCAATTCTTTAAACTATTTTATTAAATCAAGCTAATAAAAAGTGAGCTTCCAAGTCTCCTTAACAATTTTTATGGAGACTTCAAAAATTAAGTTTATTTACAATAATTCATTTATTTAGTATAGAAAGACTACATATTTATTTAAGGCTAGTTTAGGGTTAGAAGAATAAAAAACTTCACTGCATCAAAGTTTTATGGAAACAACATCTATACCTAAATTTTTATGAGGATTCTAAAAATCAAATTAATTTTTTTAAAATTCATCCATTTCAGGCCAAAAAAGCCACATCTTATTTTAGGGTTAATTTGGGGTTAGAAAACATAATTAATAAGGATGTCAGAAATCAAGTTCATTTATAATGCACTTGATGAATTATTGTAATTAAACTTGAATTATTGTAAACATCTATGGTTCAATCTTTTTAACTCCAGATGAATGAACTATTATAAATAAACTTAATTTTTGAAATCCTCACGAACAATTGAATTATAAAGGTTGTTTCCATACAATTCTAAAACAGTGAAAAAAATTTCATTCTTCTAACCCCAAAATAGACATGAAATAAGATGTGGCATTTCTTTCCCGAATTGATTAATTTTTCAAAATTAATTTAATTTCTAGAATTCTCACGAAAAATTGAGTTAGAGGTTGTTTTCATGGAATTCAAATATAGTGAAAAAATTTTATTCTTTTGACCCTAAACTAGCTCTAAAAGAAAATATAGCCTTTCTAACCCTAAGTGAATAAATTATTGTAAATAACTTGATTTCTGGAATCTTTATGAAAAATTGTTAAGGGACTTGCAAACTCATTTTTTATTAGCTTAATTTTATAGAATAGTTTTAATTAATGAATTCTAAGTAAGTTAAAAGTTAGAGATTAAAAATATTAATTTCCCTAAAAGAATTGACTAAAAGTTAAGAGAAGAATGAAATTTCACCAAATTAAAAGCGTGAAGGGCAAAATTGCACTCAAAAAAGATTAGGGTGTTTAATGTACTTGAAAAATAAAATCAGGGTTATATTTACTACTTTACCCCTATGTTTAGAGCCACATTAAAACCATCAAATGAACCTTATATATTTAGCATCCCATGAGGACGTGATGATGACATGATGATGATATATGAAAGGGTTAAGGTGCCAATTCACCTCCGGAGGATTATTGTTTAGAAAGCTTGTGTAGATTCAATGTTACCGTAAAACTTTCAAAATGTAGCAATCATTAAAAAGCTAACGTTGTTATTAAAAATGGATGTGACAATTACAATTTTTAACGGTAAGAAATAACATTACTTCATTTTAATTCTTTAGTTGGAACATTATTTCGAAGTGAGAACTTTTGAGGTAAATTTGCATTTTAGTCCAGTATGAAAACACATTATTTATGTGCATTAAGTAATAAAGTGGTACCTGAATTCTCATTGAGTTATAGGTCTAACTTGCATTTGGATTTCTTAATTATCGAATTATTTAATATGCCGCTAGACTTGGCATAATTTATACATATTGACCAAGACTTTATTACCCAAAAAGTTAAAAAGAGAAAAAAAAAAAGGACCGAGATGAGATCGATTTTTTCACTTCTAATTTATTAATGGAATGAATAAAAAGACTTGCAATTAATCTATTTAATTTATATCGACCAAGACTATTACTGCCCTCCTTATAAACAAAGAAGACCAAGGTTAGAATTAATACCCAAAAGTAAAAATTACCAAGATAAGATCTCTTGACTTCTAACTAATTTAATGGAATGGACAAAAAGAAAAGGGACAAAACTTATATACAGTTCCTTATGGGTTTGTCTAAATTAACGGTGGATGATACCTTTTCAACATAATTTATAATTTATGATAAGGAATTTTATGTTAACTTTTATGGTAATTACACTTTACTCTACCCTTTGGTACTCGTCGATTGCCTTTGACCCCTTCTAGTTGCTTTTATACTGATTAATCCGGTTCAGCTAGGAGCCTATGAGCAAGTGCCATCAGGGGCTTTTTGACACAGACGTTTTGACTGTCACAATCTAAGACAAAAACGTTGTTGACTGTTACAATCTGTCACAGTCTAAGGTTTCTGAATATTCAAACTCTGATGACTGATCGACACTATACCTACCTCTCTTTAAGCTTTTCTTTCTCTGCAATATACCTAATCTGATCACGCTTGCTTCCTTCAATATTGCAAGACCAAACACAAAATATCAAAATTTATTGTAAGATAGTTAATTTTATTTATGATTTGAGGTTTATAACCATGCCAATAAAATCTTGGTCATTATTTAAAGTCGACGAAAAAGTTGTTGGCTGGTAATGAAGTCTTGTTCATTATATAAATTATGCCAAGTCTAGCTGGATTTGCAAGTGAGGTTTATAACCATGAATGCCCTTTACGATCTTGAATAGACAAACCCAACTCAGCCTTTTTATAAATATACACACATTGCGCGCAGGCACACACGCGCAAACACATCTCTGCTTCCCTCAATTAGATCAGTTGTGTGTGTGTGTGTGTCTTCTTCCTCCTCTTACCTTAAATAATGACACCTCCCGCTCCCCGGGAGCCTAATAAAGCCAACATTGTAACTATTCTCAGTACTGATGGAGGTGGTGTTAGGGGCATCACCCAGCAATTATTTTACAATGCCCTGAGCAACATGTTCAGCTTTGGTTCACTTCATTATTATTTAATTTCAGTATTATTCAATACTAGGATTTTTTAGTGTTAAATTTCTTAATTCTTTTGCTTTTCTTACGCGATCAAATTAATCCTTTAATATCATACATATATATATAAATTGACCTTCCTTTGAACATATTTTTATCTCGTTAGTACAGATATAGTGCCCATTTAAAAATCTATTACACAAGTGATTTTACATAAATTAAAGTAAGTAAATGATGAGAGTTTTATCTCAATTTGTATGCAATTTAAAAAAGGAAAAAAAGTATTTCCAAACACCTTTGAAGAAGACTTTATGTCGATTGAAATGTATCCATTAATTGCAACCAATCCTCCCATCGTCCAATCTTGTTAGATCCATAGGCCGATATCTTATTTTATATATTCAGGCCCATTGTGTCATTAAGGGTTTGTATTCTTTTCATGTACAACATGTAACGTTCAGATAGTTTCTACTCACACCATATATATATATATATATATCTATATCACATAACTGAGGCATATTAAAAATGTCTTGATTTTCTGCAAACATCATTTCTCTGTTTCCATTCTTGATGTTAGAGCCCCTTCGACATGTTGACCTCATCAACTGCGTCGTCATCCATTGTGTCTTGTTCTTCATCTGCTAGAGCCTATTACCTTTTTAATTCCTCGAGCCAAACAACTTTTATTAAGCTGAATAGTGGCAATTATCTTGTCTGACAATCAATTGTTTTGCCACTAATTGAGTGGAAACATGTGGGACTATGCTGCACCCGAAACAGATTAAGCTTGTTTTATGTGAGTTTGGTCTGGCCTGTAGCATGTGTACAAGCAATTTTTAGGTGTAGACCTATTTTTAGAGTGTATAGACATGTGACGCTGTATAGACATATTTTTAAATATTATTTCTTTTTTAATTTTACCATATATAAGTTATTGTTTTAATTAGATATATCATGAAGCTGATTATACTATATTGCTATCCATCCACCATGACTATTGTTGATAGGCATACATTGAATTCTAGTCTCTAACTGTTGTTGAAGAGGAAGAAATGTCATGTATATGTCTTGAAGGGTCTTCCCCTGACCAATTGGAATGGTCTTCCCATGTTATTAAATTATTAAGATCGGTAAAGACTTACATGATGCAATATGTAATATCCGCATTTCTGTAGCTTGAACTAAAGGCTAGACCGGTAAATTATGTGATAATCTAAAGCCCATAAATAAGGAAAAATATAGAGGAAATGCCTAAAGGAAAGAAAGATCATAATCGACTAAGTCCCTAGTCTTGGGAAGTCTAAGTGGAAATGACTAAGGATAAAATGGTCATTTCGACTAAAAGATCTAAGGCTCAAAGTGTCATCAAATAATAAGGACATTTTGGTAATTTGGTCAAAAGTCAACCCAAAAGTCAAAGTTAACAAAAATGTCAAAAGTCGACCAAGGGTAAGGTTGGAATTAAGAAAGAGTAGGAAAGGTTATGGCATTTTGGAAATTATGGTAAAAGTAAAAAATGTAGTGGTATTTTCGTAAATAAGTGGTAAATAAAGGATTTCGGAGTTAAGGACTACTAAGAAATAATTATTTGAGGTAGCAGAAGTCCTCAAATGCCAGAGACCTGAACTAAGAAAAGTTTTGTTGAGTTAAAAGTAATTAATAAAATTATTACCCGGTATCCGATGCGGGCAGTTTCGCTATACGGAGAACAATAGTGCCCGAAAAGCCCGAAAAAGTATTTTCTTAGAAAATTAATTATGGAAAATCCAGGAAGAATTTTGAGGAACGGAAAAGATCTTGAGAATCAGGGGAAAATATAGAATTTTTGCATGTCCTCAAGTCAAATTGGGTGCCGGAAGCCTATTTACGGTGTTGCACGCAAATCAAGGATCTTGACGAGTTACGAGGGAAACCCGGAGATGCTATGGACTATAACATGATGCCACCTAGGCAAGGAGGTCTAAGGAATGGCGCCACACGAAAGATAAAGTCTCTGGAAAAGTAAAAAGGTAGTTACTCGTATAAAGGGTACTTTATGGAAATGCGTGCCATTGGATCAAGTAACTGACTGGGCCAGGGCCCAGTCAGCCAACCAGACTTGGAGGGCAAGCAAAAGGGCGCCATTTTGAGCAAGGAATGCCAAGAGAACAAGTGGCACTGTAACACCTCCTATTTTCCCCTATATTTATTTATTTGATCACTTTTGAACCACTCTTAGGCTTTGGATAACTCAATTTGACCTTTTTAGTGAACTTGAAAATTTTTCTTTTTCTTAAAAACGTTGTTACTGTTCACTGGCCCATTTTCCAGATTTCTGGCCCAATTTTGAAAATTCATAATTAATTCTATAAAACTCGGAATGGAGTGGTTTCAATTTCTAAATTTAGCTTATTAAGTGATCTATAGGGGAAAAATACTTATTGGTTCCAGTTCTTGCCCAGTTGAATCACTTTATTCAAAAACCATGGCAATATCGGTCACTGTCAGTTTTCCAGTTTTTCCCTTAACTTTGAAAAATCATATCTCTTAACCTACACATCCAAAATTTGCAAACTTTATATCATTGTAAAGCTTATGATGTCTAGTTTCTGACTGAAAAATTTCATCCCATTTAGAACTCGTTTGCTATTTTAAATCGCCACTGGAAACAGATTCATTTTTCAGGGCCTTTGGAACCCCTTTAACCTTAAAAACCAATTTTCTTAAAAATTCACCAAAACCTCTTTTGGTTCATGATCTTAACTCTAACATGCATGATTAGTTTCTTATCCTTCTTTAGCCTTCTTAGTTCATGATCATGCATGCATCATCC
>JANTPZ010099801.1:0-45665 GCA_025593235.1 Vachellia pachyceras
TTCCCAACAAGTTCTTTGATGTTTTGTCTTCCTAAACATCATACAAGAATATAATTATCATTCTCAAGCCATCATCAAGACAAGAGAACCATAAAAACACATTATAACTTCCCTTGCTCTTTTATAACCCTTAGAACACTTTAACTTGTCTTAATGTTTTCTAATGCTTCCCAAAACTTATGCTCACCTTTACCCTACACAAAATCTCATTTTAAAACCATTGGAAGCATCAAAATCATCAAAACAATACTCCTTCCCCAAATTCCAGATCAGGCTGAGACACACACCATATTAGCTTCAACATGATTTTTCCAACTTTCAACCCATATAACAACATATTCTTGATCTCAAACTCATTTCCATGGATTATAAAGCTTGAATTCAACTCTTCTACCTTAAATAAAAAATTGGGCAGCATCTCCCCTTAGAGTTCATCATCCCAAAATTTACAAAATCCATAAACAAGAGCCAAACAATCACAAGATATACATCAAAACACTACTTACAACTCAAGGATCCTTTTACAACCATCCATGAGTTCTAAATCCCTCTCTTTCTAACTTTTGCTCTCAAGAACCCTAAGTATCAAACTTGAGAAAGAGAGACTGAATCAAAATTCCAATCCATGGAAGTTGTAGAGGAGATCACAAGGAGGAAAATCATGTATAGCTTTAGGTACTTAAGCCTTTTTACCTTGGATTTTTGAGAACTTGTTCTTCCTCTTTAGCTTGAAAATGGCGTGCTCTTCTCTCCCTTTTTGCAGCTGGAAAAGTCGGCCAAAGTGGGAGGGAAATGGAGGGAAAATTGCTTTATAAAATCCTTCATAAAAATTGGAAGGCTAAGATGTGTTCTTAACCATTAAGTTTAATCTAAGGGTGGAGATTTAACCACCTCTTTGTCATATGTTGGCTTCTCATTGGTTGACTAAAAATGGCTAATAATGGCTGTAACTAAGGGGCAAAAATCTGGTTAGGCTAACCAAATTGGATCCTATTCAGTTACTTTTACTGATTACACTTTTTACCTGTAAACATAACTTTATTCCGGTAAATCTTTTTCTACTTTTCTGGAGATGTTTTCTTCCTCATTTAATCTCCATATTTTCCTCTTGAATATGATGAAATCATTATCCCCAAAATATCCCTTGATTTCATCAAAAATTAACAGGATTATTTTATTATGTCCATAACCTCTGAAAATACACAATCAGAGGGTAAAATACTTTTAGGGCCTTAAAAATTACTACATTTTCTACTGATACTCTAGCCCCTTTTCTTTTCCCAAAATTCCCTCTAGATTGTCTAAAATTAATTTTTGAAATAAATTATATTTCTAAAATTTTCGGGTCTTTTTCCCCATTTTCAGGAAAATCTCCTTTATTGTATGTTGGGCAATAATTTTATTAATTACTATAAAATTCACTTTATTTGTCTGTGCTCTGAACTCAACTGATTGGGATCTCCTGGCACCTCAAATAATTATTTTCGGCCGATTTACCTTAAAAATTCTCTAAACATGATCTAGGCCGCATTTTGACAATCTGTCAAATCTCAGTTAATCAGTGAGTTCTACTCTATCTTTTGGGCATATGTGAATTTTTCTGATATTTTGGTCAACAGTTGACTTTTTGACTTTGACTTTGACAAATGACCAAAATGCCCTTACACTGTCTCTTAATGACCAAAATACCCTTACACTGTTTAACTTTTCGTAATTCCCATTTTGCCCTTGACTTTTTCGCCCTTGATATTTTTGTACAATGACATCTGGGTCCTTCCCAGAAGGTCACCCATCCTTACACTACTCCAGGGTGAGCACGCTTAACTGCGGAGTTCTCATAAAATTTCTCCCGCTGAGCCACGTCTAACTTTGGGTTATCCAGCTCATCAGCATCAACTTTTCTGCTTTCTATCTGTGGGGTCTAACTTGACTTTTGACTACTGGTTTGACCCTTTTTATCCAATGACCATATTGTCCTTGGTCTTTATACTTAATGACATTTATGTCCCTGTCTTACATTCTTAGTAATTTCAAAGCCTTAGGGCTAAATTGATCAGGGTCTCTTTGGTCCATTGACATCTTCTCTTTCTGTACTTTTATTTCTGGGCCTTATCTTATCTCATAACTATCAGTTTGGCCTCTATTTCAATTTACAGAAAATGGTGGATATTACAACGGCTGCATCCACGTGAGCAAAACTGTGAGGTGGTTACGGTTGGACCAAATCGGATAGTTAGGTGGCTACGACTGCACCGAAATGAATGATATCTAGTTAAGGAAGCACTAGTGGGTGGCTATGACTCCATCTACAGGAGCAAAACCGTTAGGCGGCTACGACTGCACCGAAACAGATCATATATGATTACTGAGACACTAGTGGGTGGTTATTACTCCATCTACAGGAGCAAAACAGTTAGGCACCGAAACGGATCATATCTGATTACTAAGACACTGGTGGGTGGCTACGGCTGCATCCACGTAAGACCGTTAGATGGCTATGGCTGCATTGGAATGGATAATATTTTATTAATGAAGTGCTGGTTTGTTATGGAAAAGATTTGAATGACTTGTTTATGATATTATGTATATCTCTATTTTATTCCGTCCCACTTAACACCTCACTAGCACACGTCGGTATGTACAATGAGTTGGAATTTGGTTACGGAGACCGTTGTCTCACCTTGTTGCTCTTAATATTTTTCAGGTAATAGTTCCGATGCTGGAACGTCGAGGAGAGCTCAAGGGGCCTAAATATCTCAGCATATCTCTGTAAAGCCTCTTTTGTTATTTATGTGTTGATTGATGTATATTACCATCTATAGGGCTCATTTTTGTGAACTCTGCTTTTAACTCTTAACTCATGTTTTTTAAGCTTGAGGCCGTTTATATTCGATGATTATATTATGGATCCACAAATTATTGATAAAGAGATATTATATTATCATTATGGTCTAATTGATTTAGTGAATATTAATCTACCTTGATTTAAAGAAAAAAAATTATTATATGAGATTTAGCAAAAATGAGATAACATAATGCGTTGAGCAACTCGGCTAAGGTCCAGTAGCAACATTAATCCAACCGATCTCTCTTCATTCTCCCTCTTGGGTCTAGAATCAAAAGGGTGTCTAACCTCCCACCTGGGTCTAGGTTAACTCTCCATCTGGATCTAAGTCACATTAAAGCCAACCACTATGATCAGTAGTGGAGGCAACAACACAAGCCCCATCATCACAAAATCACCCCAGTATTTCAATACAACCAAATATTCCAATCCCCCACAAATACATTAATTTTGCAATTTATTCTAGATAAGGATGAGTGATAAATAGTTCATCATATAAATCTTTAGGTAAGATGTATTCTTTCAAAAATACTTCTCACTTCACGAAAACTGAATACATAAATATAAAGAAAAGATTTATAATAAATAACTCCAATCCCCCACAAATACATTAATTTTGCAATTTATTCTAGATAAGGATGAGTGATAAACAATTCATCATATAAATCTTTAAGTAATATGTATTCTTTCAAAAATACTCCCCACTTCACTTAAACTGAATACATAAATATAAAAAAAAAGATTTATAATAAATAACTAAGGTATCAAAAATACTTTATAATCCATGCAAACATATAAAATGAATTAACTATGGTTACCTTAACTCCAAGATACTTGTAAGCTCAAACCACAAAGCACCAACCACAATCAAATTAATCTACACAATAACGTAGATACAAATTTAATATACATAAATTAAATAATCAACTTGATTATATACACTTTAAAGTCTTGAAATAATTATTGAAAATTCATACTCCTCACTAGACTCTCAACAATTTGATTTAACTCAAGTACAATTATTTTATCAACCCAACAATTCAATTAAAGAATAAATTAACTTCGATTGCACAAAAACTCCACTTTAAAGTTTATAGTTTCAAACATAAAATTGTTAAATTATATATATATATATTCTTAATATATTCAATATGATAAGCTGATTAACACTTCAAAAATATCTTTAATAACCCTAATAAATCATTCAACTCAAACCTAATAAGTGAAAACAAATTATATAAAAGAAATTATAACACATTTAAATCACCAAGAAGTCAAATCACAAATCCAGATCAAGAAGAATTAACGATTAATCCCCATATATATATATATATATATATATTATTAGACAGCTATCGCTAAAAATTTAATCTTTATTCCATATTCAAATCCAAAAATTTCATCTAATCAGTTTCATAATACAACCATAAAAAAGAGAAAATTATTTAAGAAAAACTTTTATGAAGAAAGTAAATTGAAAATAAGTAGTTTTGATTACCTAATTGATATAGTCATGTCATCTAAGAGCAAGGAAAGAGGAGAGAAAGAAAGTGACACAGTGGCTACTAAGGTGGGGTATTTAAATAGTACCCCTCATGTGATGTCTTTAACCCACCATTGCTTTCTCTTATTTTTAATATATATGTAGACAAATTACTAAGGCCACGTCTGCATATACACATATATTTATATATTATATTTTCTTTTCTTTTCTTTCTTTTTCTTTACAAAATCATTTTTTATTATTTATAATTTTTTTAATTTATATGTCTCACATTAGGACAAAATATTTTTCATCCAAATGATTACCTAACAAATTATAGTTAACATAAGCATTATTTCTAAATAACAATTAAATCCTTTAAATAAATAATTATTTCTCAAAGGTAATTAAATCCCTAAATAAAAAATTGGGATGTTACATCTTGGACTTGCAAACTTTTCTTTTCAATTCTCACTCCTACACAGTTCATAGTGCTTTTGGCATTAATCACAAGCCATTTTCAAGGTATTATAACACTTAAAAATCCCGAAGACTCTATCTTGACAACTTAGGGTTTCTAACTTTGCCAAAATTAATTCTAATGCTTCCAAAATTATTTTCACACTTTTACTCCACAAAATTTTACTTTCCTAAACTCATTGGAAGCATCAAAATAATCAAAATCATACTCTTTCTCATTGTCCTATATCTGGCCGAAATGTACACATAAATCTTCAACAATGTGATTTTTCAACTTATGTCACTACACACATGCATAATATCATTCCTAAACCAATTTTCCATCATTTAGAAGCATAAAAGCATTTTCTCCCTGCATGAACAGTGTCTAACAGCAGCCATGAACAGTTATTTCATGCCACTAATTGCATGCAAACTCAAATCAACTCAAACCAATTATCAAGATGCTCCAAATCATGTATAAAGTTGATTCTTAGCATATATTTCATGTAAATCCTCCTCTTTCTCGTTCTTCTCTCTCAAGACCCAAACTTTAACATCTTCATAGTAGCTCACACAATCATTTTTGGAAAATTTCAAGTTTGAAACATGGATTTACATTAAGATTTGGTTTGAATCTTACTCTCTTTGCTTCCTCTTCCTTCTCTACGGTTTTGCTCTTTCCTTTCTCACTTTGGCCAACTTTGGGAGTTTAAATGGAGGCTTCAAGAACACTCTTGAAGCTTATGAATATTTATCCATGTGTCTAATTAATTGCGGGACCCATTTGGACTGATAAAGTAATTTTACTATGAGATATTTTACCACATGGTTTAAAATATATTTTCTTCATTTCATCTTGTCATTAGAAAATGACACATGGCGGACTTTAGTCCATACAATCTGCTTTATGTTGATAAAGTTACTTTAGTTGTTCTTAAAGCTACTTTATCTAGTCGGAATTACTTTGTGGGAATTCCCTTATCACTGAACCTGTGTAGGGTCATGAAAAATTCCCAAAATTCATATGATACGCTGATGATTTTTCTTTCCTTATTTTGCTTCCAGAATTGTCTTTAATTAATTTTTGAAGAAAACTCAATTTCGAGATTTTTTTGAGTTTTTTCCTGAAAAAATCATTATACCAAAAATAAATTACCCAAACATAAATTACATTTCATAATCTAACTTATACCCAAACATAAATTACATTTCATAATCTAACTTCTACCCTAACTATATTTTTCAAAAATCGTTATACCAAAAAAGATACTTTTATTGCCGTTTATTCACACTTGTCTTTTATCGGCGCTTCGATCTGTCTTGTTCTAAACGACCACCTTTTGAGGAGTGGGCGTTTAGTGTTGCATAGTGCGTACTGGGCAAGCTTCTCTCCGTGCCCATGTGGCCTGCCCCGAGATCCATCCGTTTCTACTTTTAGATGGATGCGCACTGCCATTCGCCATCTACACAGTGCGTAACTTCAATTTTAAATTGAAAAAAAAAAAAATCCATGTGATTGCACACTGTTGTCTGAATGTTTCAGAGTAAAAATGATTTACTGGGGAGAATTTGGGGTAAATTCCATTAGAAAATTTATTGAAGAATGGAACCTACTCAGTTGCACACGTGAAAGCTCAATTGCATATATATGGAAGGTCCTATCCTCCAATTAATTTTTTAATAGAAGCCTTATTCCCAATTCTCCATTTTTTAAAAAACAATTGATATTTAATATGGACAATATTTTAAATTTAGTACATAAATAGTGCAGCATGAGAAACAAGTACCTATTTTTAGTTTAGTTAAAAACTTCAAATGTGTAATGTATATTCTTAATTAGAAAAATTCACCAAATTGGTTCTTTTTAATAAGGGCATAGGGGAACACTAGTATAAAAAGTGCTTTTTAGACAGCATAAAAAATGCCTTTTAGATTGTACAAAGATGCGCGGTTTAGATAAGAGCTGTTTAGAAAGTAGACATCTAAAAAATTATTCTTTAGACCGAATCTTAAGAGCAATCTAGATAAATTAACATGAGGTCTGAAATGTCCATTTACTGGGATAAAAATGAGGTTTTTTTAGAATGCATGTCCTTATATACGGTCTTAAAGGCCTACATATTTAGACTACATGTCCTCTTATGCCGTTTAAAAGGTTAATATTTTTAGATAATATACGCGATCTAAAAAGTCTTTGTATTTAGACATTCTTTGAAGCGTTGTTTTGCTTATATTTTGATTACAATTTAAATTCAAACTATTAGAATGCATTACGCTATGAAGAGTCATGTTTCACCACCATAATATTTTAATGAGTCGAATGTCAGGATGCAGTTATTTCAAACTGCTACAATAAATTATTTGACTATGAACTATGGCTTGATCATCAAAGGGCTTCAACCAAACCCAGAACTTTAAACTCTGTTTCAAGGATACAGCTATTCCCTTCTAAAAAGCCTTTAGATGGGTCCTTGAGCTTAGCCAATGGCACGAACATTCTTGATCCCCAAGTGTGATTCGAGCTGGAGAAATGCCTGTAGACTGCAAAAAAAAGTACATATTTTGAGAATTTTAAACGCTTGCTCCAAATGAAGTTTACAATTTAAAACAAACACATAAGTGAATCTCACATTTTGTCTCAGCATGCTGCCCCTTAATCTGGTCCTTGACCCGCAATATGCAGTGCACGTATAATTTAGTGTTAGGAGGAATTGACGAGGGTTCTACGGACAGAAACAGTGAGACGCTATTGCCCTTGCCCTCAACTACCCCATTAGGGTAGAAAACTAGTTTCCTGTGTGAAGCAACAGAACCAAACAACGTAATTTAATGCATTTAAAGCATACCATTAGTAGGTGATGGCTTTGGAAGTTAAACAGGAACCATTTGTTTTCGTACCATCTGTAGTTTCCAGCGGGGAAAAGTTGGGACTCATACTTTTCTGAAATAGCTCTTGAAAAGTTGTCGAATTTCCACCTATAAGAAAGAGGAGGAGGCTCATGTATCATTGACAAGTTTTCTTCTTTGGAAGGAGGCTTGATGACAAACACTTCGGCTCCGAAAACGCAGGCATCATCAACCAGGAATCCATTTAAAGGGTCCTTGAACGAGACGAGGTCGATGAATTTTGAGATACCCCATTCAGTCCGCAGCTTGTGAAAATGCCTCGTGCTTGCGTCTGCATATTCAGTGACTGAGTCAACAAGTGTATAAAAATGCAATGAAACACCAGGCTAAATATGGTATATGCATGCTAAAGCTTTTGTAGTACCTTGACAAGAAAAATACTCGTCACGAACAAAATCATACACGAACAAGTTTACAATGGCATTGACCTCCCAACCAACAGGAAATGAGCCTGAGCTTGCAACCATCAAATTCAGATACACTGAGATGTGATATTGCCCGTCGTTTTTCTTGTTGCCGGTTGGGTATATGGATAGAGTCCTATAATAACGACGTGGCATCATTTTTTTTTTCACATGCGAAACACGTAAAAAAAATCAAAGAATTTAAATAGAAAAGAGCATGAGATCGAAGAACATGCCATTGGTAGCCTCCTGCTTCGAACTCCTCCGAGGTGTACTTTTCTACCGAAGCCTTTGAAAGCAACGAGAAGGACTCGATCTTGAATAAGCAGTGACAAGGAGGAACTTTTCTGCCTAAAGTAAAGGGAAACAAATCGCAAGCTAATCAGTCCACTTGAATTTTCAAGAGATACGGAACATAAAGACAGAAAGGGGAAAAAAATGTAAAGAAGGTTATTGACTGCTGCACCTTTCATGGGTTTGACTGACAATGGAATGAGCTTACATAAACACATGTGGTCGGAAGAGGTAGATTCCACCATGGGCGGGCATGGAGGAGGGTAAGCTGCAGCTATCATCGTGACTTGTGACCGTTGTTGTCTGAATTCCTAATAAGGACCCTTCTGGCTTAATAGCTGCTCAAAGATTCCACCTTGCGCGGGCAGTCACTGTTTCTTTGATTTCGTGTTCAATTCATCCCCAAGACACAGTTACAACAAGAAAAGAATTGCATGCTAGCATTAGTATGAGATTATGCCAATGGCAAAGCATCAAGGTTCAAGATTCTATTATACCATGGACCAGAGATAGCATATTAATAGGGTTATATTATATGACAGATATAGAATATATAACTTGCGTAACAAGGCTGTAAACTATTAAACCTGCCTTGTTCCTTCCATTGATTGGTACACAGAACTGCGGCATCAAGAAAAGAATCACATGCCAGCAAATAAAATATTTAAATTAAGTTCATTTTGACGATGCAGATGAAACTATATATATATATATATATATATCCGAGAGCATCCAAGTCGATCGCTTTGCACCACTTCCGATTCAATTCCTAATTCTCATCCATCTCGATCTCCATTTCTCCCAAATTGCTCTTTTGTTCAGCAAAACCACAGAAGAAAATTTGAACAAGCATAGACTCATCTAGTAACCGCACACTCTGAATAGCACACAAAAAACAGAGAAAAGCATATGTAGGCCATTGTCGCTGAGCAAGAACGAAGTGGATTTTCTCTCTCATTGAGAGGATAGGTTTTTGCCTCTCCGCGTCAGGAGAGTTTTTTGGAGTGAAAACGTGTGGCAAAGATCTATAGCTAAAACAATCTAAAACTTTCGATTTTTCAATCTTAACAAATTAAAGAATTTTTTTTATAAAAATAAAGGCCCCCTTTTATTATCTATTACATACGTTCTTCTATTAGAGGTAATCTATTTGAGATACTATCGGATAATAAATATAAATACCTCTCCGGAATTCAAACTCTTTTTCAGACATAACCTCTCACGCTAGACATAACCACGTTGACAGGGCCCTTCTTATTTGATAAATGCAAAGAGGAATTGACCCTTTTATCAATCTCTTATCCTATTTTTTATTTTTTTATTTGTCTATTTTAGTGTCCTAAAAGGGGGTTGAGCCCATTTTGATAGAACTGTACACTATAATCAACATATAATTATGATACTCTTATGGTCTCGGTGGTATTTATAAATTACTTCAGACATGTTTTATACATAACACTATACCAATAAAAACCTTACAATACATTAGGTCTACCTTAAAGTTAGGCAACTTTTCAATTTCATCTCTATTTAATATAAATTATACCCCAACAAAGTCAACCTAAAAATAAACAAAGGGTAAAATTGTACACTCATAAAAAAATTTAATGATGAGACTTATAAATTAGATCCAAAAAATAATTATATCTCTACTCTATAAATAAAATAAATGCAGTAAATAAGTATAAATTATCAATTGGAATTGAATTTAGCAGAATGGTTAATTCTTCAAAATATAACAAACCAATGTGTAAATCTTTTTATGGAAGATGTGTTCACATTTAATGTTTAATGTACGTTGAATAGGATAGTTTTCATTAGAGGCTACCACTACAAAAAAAGCTGTATTAGTAGAGGTTATTTTATGTATTTGTAGCGGTTATAACGGCTACAAGTACATGTTGTAGTGGTTTGACAAACCGCTGTAAAACTCACTGTGGCAAACGATATTTAGCAACGGTTAAAAAGAACTAGCGCACATAGAATAAACTGCTACTACGTTTGCAGCGGTTATACAATAACCGCTATAAATTCTCTACATAACGAAGGACGTACAAACATTTTGTAGCGTGCGAAAACTGCTACGAATCTAGGCAAACGCGACAGAGGAACATTGCGCTTGCAGCAGTTTCAAAACCGCTACTAATTAAAATAGTAATTCCCACCATATTTTGAGGAGGTGAAAATTTTCCCTCCAAAACTTTCCAGCTGTTTCAAAATTGCTACTAATAAAAATAGTAATTCCCGCCCAATTGACAAGTGAAAATTTTCCCTCCAAAAAGTTGCAGCGATTTCTGAAACCGCTACTAAGTTAAAGTCGATGTTCGTGCCTTTTTAATTGTAGCGGTTATAGAACCACTACTAAACCTCATTAAATGGAAAAAAAATAAAAAAAGGTAGCGTATTTAAAAATATTTAAATAGTTGTAACGGTTTTAGAACCGCTACTAAATATTATGAAATTTAAAAAAAATATGTGAAATTATAAGTTACAGAAATCAAAATAAGAAAAAAAAATGATAATTAAAATATTTTGTATATTGTCTATATTAAATTCAGTAGAACAAACTTTATATGAAAAAATTTATACCGAAAGAAAGTGATCAACAACAAATAAAAAATAACAAAATTAAAACATTAAGAAAATACTAAAAACATAAAATTTAAAACCCAAAATTTAAAAAAGATTAAAAAGATAAAGACAAAGAAATAAAATAAAGGAAAAAACCAAACAAATGTACAAAACCAGGAGAAGACGAGCAAACAACAGCATACAAACATTAAGAAGCCAGAGATGAAAAACGTTGGGGGAGGGGGAAGGGTATTTATAGGCTCTTCAGCGTGGATTAGCAGCGGTTTAGGTCACTTAATTTTGTAGCGGTTTTATTTAGCAGCGGTTTATGATGGCAGCGGTTGTATTTGCAGCGTTTTAGGTGACGGTGTTTGCAGCGGTTTCAATCCGCATTAAAAAAATAAATACATTACACACCTGATTTATTTATTCATCTTCATCAGCTCTAACAAGGGGTAAATCTTCATCTCCTTCGGGAAAGAAGTTTTGAAAATTAGTATGCTGGAATGGCTCCACCTCATGTGTCAACTGTTCATCGCTATAACCCATATCATAAATATCTCTGGGCTTAAGATGAACAACCATACTCCAATCTTTATGTTTCTGATCTTCGACATAATAAACTTGTTGTGCCTCTGATACTAGAATATACAGCTCATCGTATGGAGAGTCGCCTGTGTAAATGAGCCTTGAGAAATTCACAAATGTGATGCCCAGCTCATTAGTGGTTATTCCACGAGTAGTTGTCGTATTTGCCCAGGAGCACTTGAATAGCGTGAAGTGAATTGACCTTAATAATTCAATTCGATGATGTCAACCAGTTTTCCATAGTAGGGGATACCTCCGAAACGCATATCACCGTCACTGGAGCTCGGATAACTTCTTGTATCGAAGGTCCAAAAACCCCGAAATTTTGTGTGAGAGAACATTGATCGCGTGAAATTGTACAGAACTTGAATCCATTGACATTGTATGCGGTAAACCTTCTCGCATACTAGAACAAGCCAATGGCAAGATTTGTCAAATCAACTGTGTAGGGGTTGTTGTCATTACGCATTCGACATGCAAACCAACTTGGGAATTCTCTATGAACCCTTCTATCAACCTCAACGAACGTCTGTACCCTGATACGTAGTTGACGCTTGACATAACTTCTGAACTCTCTGACATGATTAAACATATATTAAATTAATAAGATAATATGTTAGTAAACATATGTTGAATTAATAAGATAATAGGTTGGTACTAATACTCACTGAATTAAAGGATCTACTTGACTGCAGTTGATGAGGACATGTCGATGTGCCTGTAGCATCTCATAGAAGTGAGGTTGAGGTATTGATGTCCTCCAACCAGTCTTCCAAATGGAGGGAACAAACTGGCTGCCGATGTTGAGGGACCAACATCAGGGCAATCATCAACACGAGGATAACGGTTGAAAGATGTTTTGATGTCATCAAAATACCGTGAACAAAAGTTCAGGACCTCATCCCCTATATAGCATTCCGCTATTGAACACTCTGGCCATGACTTATTCCTGATATATGACTTCAACTTCCTTAAAAACCTGTAATAATTGGTGATAAACCGATATATGTAAATAATGTGTGTGAGTACCTTTCAATGGGATACATTCAATGATATTGAACCGGGCCACCGAGTTTTGCCTCTTGGACAAGGTGTACAGTGAGCTGCACCATGACAGTGAAAAAGGAGGGAGGGAAGATCATTTTCAAATGGTATAGTGTGAGAATTATCTACTACTGCAGTTGATCTAACTCCTCAGTGATAGGAACCTTTGCACAAAGCTTTCTAAAGAATGAACAAAGCTCCACGAACACCGTTGACACTTCTAGAGGCAATGTGTTTTTAGTGCCAATGGTAGTAATTGTTGTATAATGATGTGGTAGTCATGACTCTTTAATCTAGATACCTTCCGAGACTGCAAATCGATACACATTGAAATGTTGCTTGAATATCCATCAGGAACCTTAATGTTCTTCAATGTTGAGAGGAATATATCATTATTCGGCTTCGTTAAGGTATATTTTGCAGTTTATCATTTGGCCAAGCATCTTGACGAATTCCCATGGACTATAAATCCTTCCTGGCTCGTAGATGATCTTTGGACTTCCCAGATTCGTTCAACAAGGTATACAGAACATTATCACACACATTCTTTTCAATATGTATCACACCAAGACTGTGACGTAACATATTAGTCTTCCAATAAGGAAGAGTAAAAAATATACTCCTCTTCTGCCATTGCTGAACCGGGTCAATCTCCAAAGTACTACGTGGTCTTCTTCCGCCTCGTTCTGAATCATCCTTTTTCCCAAACTCAAAATTAACATCATCAAGCTGACTAAAAATATCGGAATCACTTAACATGACAGGTGGTCTTCTTCTTTCCTATTTTCCATCAAAACGATTTCTTTGCAACCTAAATTTGTGCTTCCCATCAAGAAATTGGCGATGTCCGATAAAGCATGACTTCCGACTGTGTGGAAGGCTCAATGGCTCCATGTCAAAGTTACACACAGGACAAGCGAGTCCAGTATGCACATTCTATCAAAATAAAGTTCTAAGACCCAGAAAATCACTTATCGTACACATCAAAACCGCCCGCAATTTTAACAGCTCCTTATCATATGTATCGTATGTCTCAATCCCATCAGTCCACAATTCAACCAACTCCTTTATTAAGGTTTGCAGGTATACATCAATATCGTTGCCCGTTGCTTTCTTTCCTGGGATGATCATAGACAAAATGAATGAGTTCTGCTTCATACACATTCAAGGAGGCAAATTTTATGGAATTAACACCACAGCATCATGAAGAGCATCATTGATGAAATCAATACGGTCCTCTTCCACTCCTATTTGCTAGATTGCAGGAGTACACTCTCCCAAGACATCACCAGTTTTTCCATGATATACCCAGTTTTTGTAACTTTGAGGGAACGACATAACTATCAAGTGCTCCCTAATAACATCTTTAACATGCTATTTTTTTTAAATTACATTTGGAGCATGGACATGAAATCTTACCATTAATCTTGCCATGTCTATCAGCAAAATCCAAGAAACTTTTTAATCTGGCCAAATATCGAGCGGACGTGTGAGAAAACCTGATCCATGACTTATCCATCAGAAGGACTTCACATAAACTTGATCGCAATATCACCGAGAATAAAAAGTATGATTAGAGAAATTAGACAAAGAAAGGAGAATTTGAAAGTTTCAGAGCTTGGAAGGCTTAAATTGCAATTTGTCAACGGTCACAAATGTTACAAAATGCATGACCGTTAGAATTTGCAGCGGTTCAAAACCGCTGTTTAAAACGCTGCTAAACGAATGGCCGTTAGACATTGTAGCGGTTACATAACCGCTGCTAAAAACAAGGGAAATTATTCAAATTTCAAATTTGCAGCGGTTCTAGAACCGCTCCTAAAAGAGAGGGAAATTATTTTTTAAATTTCAAATTTGCGGCGGTTTTCTATAACCGATGCAAATAGGAAGAACCACTACTAAATTATTTGTTATTTATATATAATTGAATTATATTTTAAAATTTAATTCATAATAATTATAGTTATTAATTTATTTTTTTCATAATAATAATTATTAAATTATTTTATTCATAAATTAAATATAATTGAATTAAATTTATAATTTATATTTATTTATATTGATAAATTAAATATAATTGAATTAAATTTTTGAACAAATGCTATATTTATTTTATTTATAATTAATCATAATTATTTTTATTATAATTTATATTATTAATGAAATTTAAAATCTCAAGTAAATAAAGTTCAAGAAAATGACAAAATATTAAATAAATAAACAAAAAAATGTATGGAAAAATACAAAAGTAAATGAATGCAAAAATCAACAGTCCGTAGGGGACTGGGGAACTCGGAATCCTGGGGATGTGCGACAGGCTAGGTAGTTGGGGGTGATGGAGGAACTGGGGTTGGAGGCCATGGTCGGCAACAGAGGTAACTCAGGTGGAGTAGCGCCAGGAAAGGTAGCCTGTAATGCCATCTTCAGCATGACATTCGCAGCCTCCCTCCACATCTCCATCTACGACTGCATCTCGATCCGTACTCGGGACTCTGCCTCCTGCACCTGCGACTCGAGCTGCTGCTGCAACTGCACCTGCATCTCAACCTGCAAGGACTCTCTATCCACGTCTGCTTGCTGTGCTGCCGAGGTCCAGATGTGGTCACCTGAGATGCAACAGCAGAGGAGGAAGCCCAGCCTCATATCCTCTACCCCCAAAGATAATGGTTCGGGTCACCCTAAACCTGAACCCTAGGAGTCGACCGAGGTGCCTATCACGCCCCTTCATGGCCACCCTCAATGAAGCAGTGGGGTCTACCGCTAACCCCTAGGACTCCCTCAACTCAGCGTCTGTACGCTGAATACGACCCTATACTCAAAAATTAATAATAAAATTAATTTAATTATAAAATAAAAAAATTAATTATAAATTAATAATTTTAAAATTAATTATAAAATTACTAATTAATTATATAATTGCTAATTAATTACAAAATTTCAAAATTAATTATAAAATTACTAATTAATTATAAAAACTACTAATTTAAAATTTAATTGTAAAATTACTTATAAAATTAAAAATACTTACAATGATCTCCTCGGTCTCCTGCGTCAAGGGAGATCCATCTGCGTGTCTGTGAGTGGCCACATACATCTCTCCGTAAGTCGCCCTCCATCCCTCCCTCTGTGCCGCCTCATCCAACTCCGAGTACGCGACAGAGAACGGCTTCGATCATGCCATATGGTGGATCGTCTTCCTAGATTGGCTCCGCACAGCCTTCCTCGACATGACCTGCTACTTCGGTGACCTCCTAAACCAGACAAACCTAGCCCAGTCTGCCGCATTGACCGTGTTTGGGACGTCCACCTCCAGCTCCTGGATCGTCCCCGTCCCGTCCCCCTCCTTATGGTGGTACAGGCGATTCCGCCTTTTCTTCCACCCTTCCCCCATCTTCAAGATGGTGAAGTCCTTGTGCACATCTTGCATAACAAATTTTCCTTGCAACAGATTTCGAAATAAAAGTTAGTAAACTATTTATTAATCAATATAATAATTACAACACTTTAAATAATTTAACTTGTACCTTCACTTTCTCCCATACAGCATTCTTCAGGCTCTGCTGGATCCTCTTCTATGTCTCAGAGCTGATGTTGAACTGTAGTAAGTTTCCGCCCTGCTCAGTCAGGTAGCGGTTGAAGAGCTGACCGCCTTTCCCTCGCGGCTACCGGGTGATGTCGTCCCACTGCACGACAACACTCTGCCCACTGGGGAGTTGATGTACATCCCTCAGTGTGAGTTTCTTCGTCATCGCCGCCCTTGTCAGATCTGAAAATTGAATTCATACATTAATTTAATAAAATATTCATTTATTAATAAACAAATAAAATAAATCATTTTAATTAAATAATGTATTAATTGTTTACTTACCCTGAACGTCCACCTCAAACCCAGTGGACCGACCAGCAGAAGAGCGTCAGAATCCTTGCTCTCAATCGATGTCTTGGTCCTCAAACATCTCATCCTCTTGGACTGAGATGTTGACATCGCTGACGTCGAAGTCTTCAACGCTCAATAGCACATCATCCTCTGTCGGGATATCTCCATCGCCTGTGATCATTGGCTCCTTCCCAGGCCTCTGACGAGGATCTTGATCAGCCATCTGAAAAAAAACAAATTAAAAAAATTAATTAAAATAAAATAATATATAAATAATAATTAAAATTAAATAAAAAATTTTAAAACGAACCTTTAAAAATTTAAAGGTGAATATATAAAAAAAATTTGAAAAATCATAAAGTTATAAATCTATCTAATGTGACGTTTTTTAAAAAAAACGAAAGTGACGAAATAAGGGGAAGGGGGTTTATATAGATGTTGAATTAGTAGCGGTTCTAGACAAACCACTGCAAATTAGTAGCGGTTTTGAGTAAAACCGCTACCCCAACTGCTGCAAAATGAACACGCCTACTGGGGAATCATGCTATTTAGTAGCGATTTGACTGAACCACTACTAATTTAGAGACTCTTCGTTTTTTCAACGGTTATTTTAAAAAAAACGCTACAAACTGCGATGCAATTCAGTAATAGTTTGAAAAATCACTACAAATGTCGTTGCCATTGATTATCATTCGTTTCTGTAACGATCGGCCATTAATGAAACCGTTGCAAATTTGCAACATAACCGCTACAAATTTTGGTGGGTCCTTCCCGCCATTTTTTATAGCGGTTTTGAACCACTACTAAGTTCATTTCTAGATTGTCGTCACAAATTAGTAGTGCTTTGATCTATAACCGCTACAAAATTCCTGCTTTAGTCACGGTTTTGAAATCACTACTAATAAAACGCTGCTACGTACTCGTTTTTTAGTAGTGTACATGTCTTTGAGGGAAAAAAACATATAATTATGATAAATTAGTATAAAGATTACAATCCATATTTTTCTTTATTCATAACTATGAATGAATACAAGAATATTGAGAAAGTGCAAACATAATGTTTCAATCTTCAACCAACTTCACACACACACAGACTCATCAAATTGAATAATACACAATGAACCATTAAGAATTTTCCAGGGAAAAAGAAAAGACCAGAGAGTTAGAGATAAATTACAAAAGACCGAATCAATCTCGATCACAGAATATACAACCAAGAATCTTGTGCCAGAAGCTTCTAGAAACTGGCGGCTGTGATGGTGGTGGTGGTGTAGGAGAAGGACAATGTGAGTCTGCACACTCAATAATTTCCGATCCATCAACACCAGCTTGCTTTGCCTTGTCACACTCTTCCATGAAGGTCTGGACTGCGTCTTTCACGTAATCCACTGCGCCTGAAGCTTTGAGGCCATCCACTAACTGTTGAGGGTAAATATCTTTCTTAAAATCGCCATTAAGAGTTGCTGCTAGCTGCACCAATTCTACTTGGAAGTCACTTAGTTCTGCTTCTTCATTAGCTTCAGCCTCTCTCAGTCTCACTGGTTCTGGCAAAGTCGCTGCACAACATTTTGCAACAAGCTAAGCAAAAGGTTTAAAACTTGAAAGATTAGATTTTTCGAGTTCCATTTTCCATGAAAACCAGGAGATATTAGATTCATAGTTTGAACAGTAAATGATTTTTAGGGTTGATATATCCATAGAATAGCCATATTCTTTTAGAAGCTTACTGAAACATTGAATTTTGGTCAAGATACTGAAAAGCTAGACTTATTATAATTGGAATAATATAATCTGATTAAAATATATATACAAAGATATACTCATGTATGACCCTGAAAAGTAATTATTTAAGTTAAGAAGGCATTGATTCATAAGTAAATAGAATATTCACGTATAAACCATCCATATAATCCAGAAAAACAAAGTTACTAAGGCATAAATCCAACACGCTGCTATTTTTTCAATTCAAAACAATGTCACTTTAGGCTCATTAAGTGAAGAAAATAAATAGAAAAATCAAATCCTATCAATCTATCCAAAACTCTTGAATGTTCCACTTATGGCATTGATTCATCAATTAATTGGGCCTAGGACACAGAAGATTGCGCCCTTCACACGGACAGTGTTAAAAGGGAGGATCCATAATAATTTTGTGAGTCATTCTTTTTTCAAAAGCATCATTATCGTACAAAAGCCTGTTTACTTTGTTGTTATATTTAAAAAACTAATTAAATTACTTAGTTATTATATATATATATATTCTAAAATGTTTATGTGTAGTATTATATTATATATATTTTTATAAGTCAGAAAAACTATTTTAAAAAATAATAAATACATCGTTTAATTAATTAGCTTTTTCTATCCTTTCAAAAAAAAAACAGTCAATGACTTGTATATTAAAAACCATATGTACTATGGGAGAGAATATCATAGAACCTGATCTTATGCAACGAGTCAAAGGGTTGATTAGAATGAATTACCTGGACAATCAGTTCGTGGAGTGGATCGAGTTAAAAGAACGTCGAATGTTGCAGCCCATGCATCACGCTTGGTCAAGAAGTGAGGAAGGTTGAATATCTTCTTCACAGTTGCTGGTATAGAAGAATGCTCGTACTGTGATGTTGCCTCTGGCCCGGATGCTTCATGCAACACTGCAACGTTATATTCATTCATTGTTATATTCCCATTAATATTCTTTATGTGTATGTGTGTGTATATGTGTGTGTGTGTGTGTGTGTGTGTGTGTGTAAGGAACTTGATCTAACTATTTTCCTGAAAAGCGAGGTATTGGAGATCCCTCCACTCAGAAAGAAGGGGATTTATATATATAAATCCTATATATACACGCACCTGTTCCTGGTTCAATCCAAGGAGAGATGAAGAGTGCCGGAACCCTAACACCAAGGCGATCAAACTGAAACTTGAAAGGGTCAGGACCGATGATTCCGTCGGGGCTGGGGACTCCGGTAACCGGAGTCGGAACATGGTCGAAGAAGCCACCATGTTCGTCGTAAATGATGACGAAGAGTATTTCATTCCATTGAGGACTTGATCGGAGAGCTTCGTAGACTTCTTTGATGAACTGTTGGCCCTTGGAGACGTCATGTGAAGGATGGTCGTCGTTGCCGGGAATGGATAACAAGTCCCAGAACCTCTGCTCCAACACGACGTAGTTTGGGAGCTTCCCTTCTGCACAATGCTTCTTGAACACTAAGTCGAACAAGTGGAAGTTGTCTACGTTCTTCAGCTTCCTCAGGTTCCTGCAATTATTGCATCATCCCTTTGAACGCCGTCCTTTGGTAAGTGTAAGCACAAAGATTATTTTTCCAAACATTGATGTATATATGAAATAATCGAAGGTTATCCTTCGATTATGAATATAAAACCTCATTCAATTTTTTTACAATTATTATTTTTCTTTTAAACTACCTCACAGCATTGGGCGTAATGAAAACATGCATTTTTTTTTTCAAAAAACAACTAAATTATTTTTTTTATAATTTAGGTAAATTATTAGTTATACATGCACACATATGTACATATATAGAAGAAGGTGTATATTTCTATTATCATATCTCAACTACAATATATCTCGAACTTAATAAAAAATGACTAAATTTTATATTCGTAATTTTATATAAAATAAAAAATAAGGATGCAATATATCAGAAGAATGACTACATTTTATACAAAATAAAAAATGTTAGTAATTATTTAAATTTTAGAGAAAGTATAGTTCTGATGCTATAATGCTTCTTAATTTTTTATAATTTGAAAATCTATTGAAGAATTCAAAACTTATAAATTAATGAAAAACATAATAAGGAGGCTTTCTATTCAAACATGATAATACTCAAACTTGGGGTTCAGTGCATTAGTTAGTACCAAATAATATATAAATATTTCAAAAAAATTATTTAGTCCACATATATAATTTAAAATGTCATTTTATATTTTGTCAAGTTGTATTAAATAATAGCTAATTATATATATACTTCTAAATTTTTGTCAAATAAAAATGAATGATTGTTACTTTGTAGGACTCCCAAGTTTGATAAAATTTCTAATAATAATTTGTGTATGAAATTTAAGAGTATTTAATATAACACAAAGTACATATATAAGATATTTATTTCATATTACTTTTTCTTCAGTATAGTATACGTATCATTCCATTGAAATTTATCATATTTGATGCATCGTCAAATATTAAGTCGGTTCAATAAACATTTAAAAATTGATTCATAACATTGTAAGAGACTGACCCCTTCCGCTATATTCAACCCCGATAGTTATTTTCATACTTTTGTACATAGTTTCTTTAAACCATAAATAATAAACAAATCATCATCATTATCTTAAGCACAAGTATGCTTCTTTTGAAGGAATGACCAAAATACTAAATATAGCTATTCTTCATGGATGTGGCACAAGAATATTCTTTGTATGCTTTCAACGTTATTGATATAGCTTGGAGTTTACGAAAATTAAGACTACATGAATAAATCAATCCACACTGGAACCTGGATCAAGTAAGTTTAAATAACAAAAAAATTTTCCAACCTATATACTTTTCTTCTAACCAAAATATAAAGCTATAATATTACAAAGTTTATTAGGTTAAGATGCATATAGCATTATGAAATATTTTCTTACGGTATTATAAAATATGCATCAAATATCATTGAGTAATTTTCAGATGCGTTGAGCCCTGAAGTATTTTTTTTATCTACCCAACACCACAAAAATATTTTTTTATGAGTCTAAAACTTTAAAATGCTTTTTGTTACATCTAACACCAAAAATAAGAAATGATTTAAACTATTTGAGGCATCTGAAAAATACTTCAAGATGTCAAACGCATTAGATAAACTTAAAAAAATATTTCATGATGATGGATGCATGCATCCTAACCCAAGTTTATTTATGTCTAAAAGAAGAAGAAAGAAAGAACACGAACAAAATTTCAACACCATCCACATCCATCTACGTATTAAGACTTATATGGGTTTCTACGCAATGCACAAATTTCAATTTAGCCAAAATAAAACGCCATTTTACATTAAGAGCATGTGTGTATCTCAGTTATGTGTATCTAAGTTTTGTTCAAGTACAAAAAATTTTTAAAAAAATTATTTTGAAGATAAAATCTCGATTTTTAAAAAAGTTATTTCTAGTTAAATCGCATTCTCTCTCATAATAAACTTTCTCTTTCCTACTTTTTGGCTAAAATATACTTTTAGTCCTTTATATTTGCGTCAGATTTCATTTTAATCCTTCAAGTTTAAAAAGTGCAATTTTAGTCCCTCAAACTTAACGCCATTAGTTTCTCTTAACGGAAATTGCTGACTCATCAAACTTAACGCCGTTATTTTAAATCTTTTTTATTTTACACAATTTAAAATATCAAATTTATTATATTATTAAATTAAAATTAAAATGTGAGTATGCTTTATCAACGTTTTATTGCACAGTGATGAATTAAATTTGATAAGTCAGCAATTTCCGTTAAGAAAGACTAACGGCGTTAAATTTGAGGGAATGAAAGTGTACTTTTAAACTTAAAGGACTAAAATGAAACCTGACATAAACATAAAGGACTAAAAGTATACTTTAGCCCTACTTTTTCTTTCCTCTTTCTTATTTACTTTTTGCTTCGAACTCCGTAAAAGCCAATAACTTCTCAAACACAATCACCTTTCAAAATCTAGGTTTTGCCTTAGAATCCATAAAAACTATTCTCCAAAACCTATGTTTTACTATTTTCAAACGGACTTCCAAACTAGCCATAAAATATTCCACTATTCACTATTGGACATTTCTCCATAAGACCATATAATTCTTAGAAAACAATTTAAAGAATGGAAACTGAGTTCTGATTTTTTTTCAACTAGCTATAGTTATTTAGAGAAAATTAATCCATATGTTGTTACAATTTACTTCAATTTTAAATCATAGCCTGTAGTTTATATTGCTTAAATATTAATGTTATTATACTGGCAAAAAAATATTTATCGATGGTATTGAATGAAAGGAATGAAATTTCATAAATTCAATAAAATAATATAAATCAAAATTATTTTTTTCAGACTCAAAGATGAAAAACAATTCAAACAAAATAAATTGCGTAGGAAATTATAACAGTTTGTTTATTATCATATCGTCATGGATGGTTCACCAGCAATCAAGTTGTTTTTTTTTTGTGCCCAACTTGCATAGAGAATTGCTTTTGTAAAAACAAAACGTAGAAGAAAGAGATATGTGTACGTGCCTGTAGAAGAGCGTCGAAGGAATAGACTGAAAATAAATCCCAAAAGTGAATCCATTTTCTTCCAACGAATCAAATATCGTCTTCTGCGGCAGACCTCCGATCAGCTTCTTCGTATCGTTGCTCGTCAGCCCATGCGACGTCGCCGAGTGTACGAACATCCGGTTCGGCTGCGTTGACGCCGGGACCGATGCGAACCACCGGTCACACAAGGCAAATTCCTTAACCAGCTCCTCATAAACCGGAACCCGACCCGGCTTGAACCCGTTCATCACCGTCTCCTCCATGTCCTTCCCTTCCTTCTGCCTTCCCGCATTCTGCACGAACCCCTCCATCTTCGGCGGCAGCTTCTTCGCCGCCGACGTCTCGCTCCATGGCTCCCCAAACACCTGCTCATATATGTCCTGGATCGAGTGCCCCGGGTCTGGATCAACGTACACCGACTGGTCCCCAAAGAAGACCCGCTTTGAATCAGGGTCGGACGTAGACACCGGGTTCGACTCTGATCCAGTCACGCCGTCGATTTCTGGGTTCAGAGACTTCATCCAACCAAGCATGTGGTCGAAGGAACGGTTCTCTTGAACCAAAACGACGATCGTTTTGATCGGATATGGTTTGGTGGAGGAAGTAGACGACGAAGCCATTTTTGGAGCTGTAATGTCTTATTCTGGAGACTACATATCCATATATATATATATATATATCTCTATATATCTATATACTGATTAACTGATATGGATTTATATTAAGTAACTTGGGAAGCAAGAGATAAGAAGTTGAGATGGTTTGACGTTTTTGATTCCGTCTGGATTACTTTACATGAGCCATACCCATAGATGACGTTAACAGCTGTGTGCTTCACGATGATTATTTCGTGTACTCTTTATTTTTTTTTTTTGGCCAACCGTGTACTCTTTATTTAGATTGTCAAGTTTTATTAATATGCATTACTCGCATACATAGTGCGTGTTTGGTATTAAATTTTATTCATATAGATTACTTGCTTGTTAAGTTTTATTAATACATATAATTATTTTATATGTTTTTAATAGAATTAGACAGAAATGAAATGATTAAAAATTTAAATGCAGAAATATATATATATTTATATTACATACAATTGAAAAGTACAATGATCGAAGTAATACGAATATTAGATAATTTTCATATCTTAAAGCCATGCATTCCACTCTCCTGAAATTATCAAACCTATTTTTTATCCATTTCTTATCGTATGATATCATTTTTTCATTGAAACATCTGAGAATGACCACCCAGCCTTTTCTCGAAAAGGATGTGCATTTATGTTCTCTTTTGACGTTTTGGGCAATACATTCGTTAAGAAATACATATGTTGTCTGTCAACCCACAATGATTTACCCACCAATTTATCTTTACCTTTGTTGTCACTCATTGTTCTAAATGCACCGCAATAATTGCAAATGAAAAAGTTAAATTCGAACTAACCTTCTCATTCAAATGAGGGCAACTTCATTCATATGAAACATCCATTCAAATGAGGCATGGTACTCATTTGAATGAGTGAAAAGAAACTGTCTAGACCACACAAAAAGAGAATGAAAGACAGAAGTTCATTGGAATGAGCTTTGACAAGACGTTCAAAATTTCCCGGCAAGCAATTCTGCTATATTGATTCAGATGAGGCACTTCCTGCGCTTAATCTCGTTGATTACATCAGTGTAGAAAGGGCAACTCAGGATTGATTCAGATGAGGCACATGGCTCATTCGAATAAGAGAGAAGAGACTTTCTAAACCGCACATAAGAAATACGATTTAGAAAGTTCACTTTCCAAACAGTATAAAAAGTTACGATTTAGAATGTTATCTTTCACATTTAAACGAGGGAAACGAGACTTTCTACACCGCACATATTATGTTCAGTTTAGAGATTTCAATGTCTAAACCACAGAAATTAAGTTCGATTTAGAAAAGTTGACTTAGGATGCATTCAAATGAGAAATAGGCCTCATGTGAATGAGCAATTTTATTTCTAAATCGTTTTTTATAAATGCGGTTTAAACAAGGAACTCATTCGAATGACATATCTGTCATTAGAATGAAGTCAATATTTGTACACCACAGATAGACACTCATTCGAATGACTTAGTTTTTATTCGAATGGAATTAAGATATTGAATTTTCTACACTGCAGTTAAGAAGTACGATTTAGAAAGAACTATCTAAACCGTATTTGTGTTGTGCGTTTTAGAAATATAACTTTCTAAACCGTACCTGTGATATGCGGTTTAAAAAATTGTTTGAAAAAAATGTTTCCTCTTAGCCCAACCACCCTTTTGCAAAGATAAGTAATGACAAAACATTTACAAGTATTTAAATATCTAAAGCTACACTTACAATGTCGACTAATGCTTTTGCAAGTATGTACATAAAATACTTGCTTCAATGTTCATTAATGATTGTGATAATACATTATTGAAAAAATATCAATGCTCCATAATGCTCTTGGTAATGCATTTACATAATTGAAACTACTTTACAATTTGATTCAATAATGTTCAAAAGCAAAAAGAAAATTACATTTTCAGTTCAATGTTTTAGTAATTCCAAAAACTATTGACACCAACGCTCGCGTATGCAGTCTATCTTCTTCAAGAAATGGTTCATTAAGTTGAAACATCTGCAATATCAAAATGATATAAATCATTAAGTATCCGATAGGAGAATAAATTGAATTAAAAATTTAAGAATAACGTGTACCTCTTCAGTAAACTCATTCCTTCTTAAGGCGACATTATAAATGTATCTCACCACATATATCCCACATAAATTGGTATTAAAAGAACAAGTCATTAGCAAAATCATAAGCATGATGCACTTAGTTTTGGGAGCTCCCATGTTATGAAATAAACATCATGTACTTACTTTTGGTGTAATCCAAGTTGGGTCCTTCACTTGATGCTTAGCTTTACCCAGAGCATAAACTTGGAGTGACCTTATAGCCCTACCATCAAAATCATGGTTGCAGGTAATTGATGAAAGTCACGGTATTAATACATAAGAAAACTTGCCAATCAATTATTTTCTTAATGGTATTGATCCGCATGGATAGAAGGATAAGCTACAACGAACTAAAGCGCGTTTTTTTAACATATGAGAAGCTACATACGAAACCAATGAATTAAAAATGATGAGACGCTAATAAGCAAGTACTCGTGGATGTAAGGTGTTATGAAACACTCAATTCCTCCTTCTATGAGCTTGCTTGACAAGTATTGTTGTCTCAAGAAAGCAGTGTTCCCTTTCTCTTGGGTATAGATTGGGTAGAGGAATACAAATTTACGGTTAAACCCAGAGGAAACTAATTCTATCTGCATCTACCTATTAAGAAGCAAGCATTTAGTAAAAGTTAAAATATTTTGATTATAACTTGCATCAAGAAACCCTTGACGACCAGATTGATAAGCTCTTCTGGTCGGCCTAGAAGGGACACTAAATCCTCCCGCTAAACAAATACCATCATATCCTTCCCCACAACGTTACGATCCTTTGGCAATGTGACATCTGTAAAGGACTTATCATGTGCCATCAATAGGATCCGTTGTATAGGAGAAAGGTATGATGAAGGTTGTGGCTGCACTTTAGAGGCCTCTAATCTATCATAAAAGTTGAGCAACTCCTTTTAGTGCTTGGACAGACTGTTTGTTTCTTAGATGGGACGCTTGTCTCCTGATTAAATATCATCAATGACATTATTTTATCCTTCATCTGGCTTATTCGAGCTTCCATTTTTGCTTCGGACGTCGCTTTTACCCCTGCTTTCACAGCAACCAATAGAGTCTAAATCCTCATTGGTTACTACAATTGAGGTAGTAGCAGCTGATCTGAAGATGTCTTTTTGGCAGAAGCCGCGTCCAACTGCCCTCATTCACCCAGGACAATCAGATTTTCCCATAACAGTCAAAACATCGTTCGGTTTGAAGGCCTCAGCTTCTTACTGTTTAAATATATCATGTCACATACCACAGAATAAGAATTCATATGCTCATGTCAATAAAATAAATGATTTGTGTACGTATAATCTTTTCAACAATTATTTGAACACATTTACTTATGTATTGCCCACTTTTTTGGACATACTTCTAGCAATCTTATCGATGTATGGGAGAATGTGGAGTAACGATGGTAGAAGGATTGGATTGAGCTTGTTCCTCCAACCTCCTCCTCTTGGCATCCATAATTTCGTTTTTAACTTTTGCGTAGCCAACTTGAGACATTATGTAGGCGCAGTAATTCTTCCGACCAATATCAACAAATTTAACCCTTTTAACCTGGATTCATGTTTATGAAATAGTTAAACATCAAATAAAAATCTTCATTGCTTGAAAAATGTTAAATAAAATTTGACATAAATTGAACTTATCATAACTTGTGAAGTAGTTCGAATTCTATAAAATTCTTCCCAAGTGTCCTTATCAATGAATGGGTACTTGGTGCAAGGAGTAAGGCGAGGTTCACCATCTTTAACCTCAACATGGACATATGTACTTGTCATGTGAGTTTTGAATGCCCTCCACATGGTACAATAGAATGACAATGTCATCTTCAATGCGGCATTATTAGGTACGTCATACGTGCACTGCAATGGTTATCATTAAACTTAATATTAAGAACATGATAATTAATAAATACTTGCAAAGCGGATATAAAACTTTTATACCCAGAGTGTGTCCCAAATATCATTCTTTGCTCAGCCTAAGACTATGCTACACTCCTCGTCCAGGATAGTTGCCTTGGTTCGCGCTTGGAGGGCAACGTAACTGATATATTTGGTGACATTAGTTTCGATAGGTTTCCAATAGCTATCGAATTCAATCACTATCTTCTTCCCATCTTTTTGTTGTTTAGATAGCTTCTTCAATGTGGTATCACTCCTACTTGACAAAATTTGGATATGACAACTTTGACTACCGCTATCAAAGTCTAATAGGTTTCCAATAGCTACCAAATTCAATCTCTATTATTCAAATGATCACATATCAACTTTCTATATCATGCTTCAAGGTTACGATCTAGAATTCTAACTTTCTAAATCGATATTATCTACTGTTTATAAAGTTAACTTTTAAAACCTTATTTTTCATGAGTAGCGTAGAAAATCTAAACCTATCACATTAAATGCGTCATGTAGTCACATTAAATGTCATTCAGTCTCCGTTCTCACTCTACTCATATTTTCACTTACACATCTGTCGTTTGAACATGCTTTTTGTAACATTCTTTTATGCTTATTTACTCGAGAGAAACCTTCATGTAGCTACAATGACAGTCAAAGTTACCCTACCCAAATTTTGTTAGGTAGGAGTGGTACCACATTGAAGAAGCTATCCAAACAATAGAAGGATGGGAAGATCGCGACTGCATTTGATAACTATTGAAAACCTATCGGATCTAATGCCACCAAATATATCAGTTACGTTGCCCTCCAAGCGTGAACCAAGGCAACTATCTTAGAAGAGGAGTGTAGCAAAATCTCAAACCGAGCAAAGAACAACATTTGGGACACACTCCAGATATAAAAGTTTTATATCCGCTTTGCAACCGCTTTGCAAATATTTATTAGTTTTCATGTTCTTATCAAGTTTAATGGTAATCATTGCAGCGCATGTAAAACGTACCTGATAATGCCACCTTGAAGAAGACATTGTCATTCTATTGCATCAGGTGGAGGGAGTTCAAAACACACTTGGCTCGTACATATGTCTATGTTGAGGTTAAAACCGGTGAACCTCGCCCTACTCCTTGCACCAAGTACTCATTCATTGATGAGGACACTTGAAAAGAATTTTATAGAAATCGAACTACTTAACAAGCTATGGTAAGGTCAATTTATGTCAAGTTTTATTTAACATTTTTTTCAAGCAACAAATAATTTTCTTTGATGTTTAACATTTTATAAACATAAATTTAGACTAAAAGGGCTAAATTCATCGACATTGGTCAGAAGAATAACTGCCCCAACACATTGTTTCGAGATGACTATGCAAAAGTTAAAAAAGAAATTATGGACACCAAGAGGTGGAGAAATAAGCTCAATCTGATCCTTCCACCATCGTTACTTCACCTTCTCCCATATGTCAAGAAGACCATTGGATGTATGCCCACAAAAAAGTGGGCAATACACAAATGAACATACTCAAAGAATTGCTAAAAATATTGTACGGACGGAAATCATGTTTTATTGATGAGTTTATAAATTCTTATTCTGTGTTATATATGACAACACATACTTTAACAGCAAGAAACAACTGGACTTTCAAACTCTATTGGAGGAACGATGTTTTAACAGCTGTTGTGGGGAAAATTGATTATCTTAGGTGAATGAGGGGAATTGGATGCGTCTTGAGCCTAAAAGGCATCTTCAGACTAGCTCCTTCTACCATAAGTGTAGTGAGCAAGGATGATTTAGATTTTCTATTGAATGTCGTGAAGATAGAGGTGAGGGCAAAGGCAGAAGCGATGTTCGAAGCAAAATTGGAAGCTCAAATGAGTCAGATGAAAGACAAAATGGTATCATCGATGATATCTAAATAAGAGACAAATGTCCCATCTGAGAGACCAACAGCACGTTCAAACATTAAAGGGAGTTACTCAACTTTTATAACAGATGAGAAACCTCCTGAAGTGCAACCACATCCTTCATCCTAACTTACTCTCATATAACGGGTCATATTGATGGCACATGATAAGTCTTTTACAAGAATCACATTTCCAATTGATCACGACGTTGTAGGGAAGGGCATGATGGTATTTGTTGAAAGGGAGGACTTAGTGTCTTTTCTAGGTTAACGAGAAGAACTTACTAATGTGGTCGTCCAGGTTTTCCTGATATAAGTCTCCTCTTTTAAGTAGTTATAATCAAAATATTTTAACATTTACTAAATGCTTGCTTTATAATAGGTACATACAAAAAGAATTGGTTTTCTCCGGGCTCAACAGTAAATTTAGATTTCTCTACCCAATCCATACACAGGAGAAAGGGAACACTACTTTCTTAAGACAACAATACTTGTCAAACAGGCTCATGGAGGAGGGAATTGAGTGTTTCATAACACCCTACATCTACGGGTATTTACTTATTAATGTCTCGTATCATTTTTAATTCATTGGTTTCGTATATAACTTCTCATGTGTTAAAAATACGCGCTTTAATTCGTTGTAAGGAACACTGACAGCTTATCCTTCTATCCATGAGAACTGATACCATCATGGTTTTTACTCCCTTCACTATCGTCTTATGAAACAATTGAAGAATACAATGGATTGGTAAGTTTTCTTAGGTATTATTAATACTATGACTTTTTCATCAATTACCTACAACTATAATTTTGATAGTAGGGCTATGATGTCATTCCAAGTTGATCCTCTGTGTAAGGCCAAGCATCAGGTGAAAGATCATGCATGAATCACACCAAAAGTAAGTACATGATTCTTGTTTCTTAACATGAGAGCTCCTAAAATTAAATGCATCATCCTTATGATTTTGCTAATGACTTGCTCTCTCAATAGACTTGTAGGCAGCCCAACCAGTCCAATTTATATGGGTTATATGTGCTAAGACACATAAAATAGTCTCCTTAGGAACGACAGAGTTTATTGAAGATGTACACATATTATTCTTCAATTTTTAATTCAATTTATTCTCCTATTGAATACTTAATGATTTATATCATTTTGATATTGCAGATGTCTCAGCTTGATGAACCATTTCTTGAAGAGGATATTAACTACATACGTGAGCGTTGGTGTCAATATTTTCTTGAATTACTACAACATTGAGCTGAAAAATGTAAATTCTTTTTCTTTTAGACATTATTGAATCAAATTGTAAAGTACATTCAATTATGTAAATGTATATATTTGTAAATGTATTACCAAAAGCATTAACGAACATTGATGTATTTTTAGTAATGTATATACTTGTAAATGCATTACCACAACCATTAATGAACATTGAAGCAAGTATTTTATGCACATACTTGCAAATACATTACTCAACATAAGTGTAACTTCAGTTATGTAAATACTTGTAAAAGCTTTTCAACATGTGTCATTGCAAAAGAGTGGTTAGGCCAAAGCAAACAAATTCTTTTCAAACAACTTTTTAAACCACATCACAGGTACGGTTTAGAGAGTTAGATTTATAAATTGCACAGCACAGATACGGTTTAGAGAATTATCTTTCTAAACCATACTTCTTCACTGTGGTGTAGAAAATTCAATATCTTAATTCCATTCAAATGAAGACTAAATCATTCAAATGAGTGCATACCTCCCCAGTGTACAAATTTTGACTTTTCATTTGGATGATAGATATGTCATTCGAATGAATTCCTCTTCTAAACTGCATTAATTAAAAACAATTTAGAAAGATAATTGGTCATCCGAATGAGCAATATATCGTTCAAATAAGTGCCTCTCCCAGGTCCCTAACTATAAATATATAATTCATAACTTACGTAAGTATAAAATTTACTCACCTTCTCTCCATCAAACTTGCTCAAAATAGAGAAAAGGGCATTTTGTGTTTCTCGCTTGCATGAAGAAACAAAACATCTGGTTTTGAAAGATGAATGGTTTTCAATCAAGTTTGAAACAAAACATAGGGAGAGGGGTCTATGATAAATCAAGTTTCATCATAAATAAAACATTTCAGATCTGGGTTACCAAATAAGCACGCCTGCAATTTCCAACTTCTAGCTGAAGTGAACAACATTCATCATTTGTTTGAGAAAAAAACAAAGGCAGAAGAGAAATATGCGAAGACAAAAAAAAAAGCACGCCTGCAATTTCCAACTTCCACTCAAGTGAACAACATTCATCATCTGTTTGGAAAAAAAATGAAGACAGAAGAGAAATCTGTGGAGACAAAAAAAAACAAGCAACTTGCAGATAGAGCACGAGAAGAAAAAAGCAACTGACAGCATGAGAAAAAAAAAGCTTCCAGCTCAAGAGATCACAGAGCACGATCAATAGAAAAACAACCAACAGATCAGAGGCCAAGGGAAGCTGAAGGACGATAAAGCGCGCAGCTCGGTGACCCTGAACGGTACGGGCACACGAGCTTAGATGGGTGATGCTGGCCCTTTGAGGACCAGAACGCTTGGTGACAGAATGCTCACCTTGTCGACAGAGACGCCAACGAGAAGCTGAGGAGAAGCAACCATGAGCTGAGGAGAGCAGAGTGAGAGTGCGAGCTGAGCAGAAGCAACCGTGAGTTTCAAAACAGAAGTCTATGAAATCATATGCATAGACCAAGCAGAGCAAGGTCAAGAATGAGTATGAAACGCACCTGGAAATAGCAGGACTGTCTCAGAGTGGGAAGGAAGCCACGAGCGTCGGCGACGATTTATGAGAATAGAACAATGCGTGAGGGAGGAACGGACATGGAAGTGTAGCTACAAGGGAAAGGGAAAGGTCAAGAGGCGATGGGATGGGGCAGACAACGCTTTAGCGCTTGTTTGGGAAGCCATTCTTCCGAACGGTGCACGTAAGCCGAGATAAAACCATCTCGAAATCTGTAAAAACCATCTTGAAATCCATAAAAACCATCTTGAAATCCGTAAAACCATCTCGAAATTCCCAAAATGCCTCGAAATCTGTAAAATCCATTTTCTCAACGGAGTTCCCAAACAAGCACTCAGTGTGAGAAGACGCAAAGCTGAGAGATTCCTGGCACTCATACGACGCACGTCTCCAGTTGTTCAACACTTCCTGCCGTCGGGTGGGGGAAGTAAAGGAGGTTCAACCTCCTTCTGCCAAACGTAACGTGATGAATGTGTACAATAGGGATGGGAAAGCGGGCCAGCCCGCGGGTTACGGGTTGAGGCGGGTTGGCCCGTCTCAGCCCGCCACAGTAACGGGCTACAAAAATGCAGTCCGAGCCCACCAATCCGTCAGCTTTTTTTATTTTAATTTCTTTTATAAAAATAATTTTTTTATTTTTTACCCAATTTTTTCTGTAAGATTGCATATTTTCATGATCTTTTTTCCTATCTCATCAATAAGTGTTCAATAATTTCCTAAAAATAGAGTTTAATATTACTTTTTCCTTTGTAAAAAATATTGGGATAAAAAAAGGCAAGAAAATATATATAATATGTATTTTTTTAAAAAAATTAAAACGACGGATTGAGCGGGGCGGGCTAATGGGCTACCTTTTGCCAGCCGAAAAACGGTGGGTTGGGTTCCCAACCCTAGTGTACGATGACATTCCTGGTAGACCGTTGCCCAAACGTAAACTCCGTTTTGCCAAAGGAGCACGTCGGTGGGAATACATTTTGCTCTCCGTACATGTTAATGAAATCGTTTTCCAACGATGCACGTAAATCAAGATAAAAAGTATTTTGAAATTCGTAAAAAGTATATCAAATTTCGTAAAAAATCTTGAAATTCATAAATTTTTCTTTGATTCCGTAAATTCTTCTCGTAATCCGTAAACTCATTTCTTCTAACGGATTCCCAAACACACAATTTAGTGTGTTTGGGAAGTCCGTTGAGAAAAATTAGTTTACAGATTTCGAGCTATTTTGCAGATTTCAAGATGGTTTTTTGGATTTCGAGATGGTTTTATCTCGGCTTACGTGCACCATTTGGAAAACGGTGTTCCCAAACAAGCACTTACTAGATCCGTTCTTAATCACGCAACTCAAAACAATTATTCATATATATCATTATAAAATATAGTAGTTTATATAACCCTTTGGTGGTGGCCTCCTCCATCTATCTTCTTCCCTTTCATTGAATTTGAAAATTTGATGATTGAAGGAGCCAAAGGGCTTGGACTCCATTAGCTGAAAGATAATAGGCTTGTTTATTTGAGCGTTTGAAAAAGTCAAACGCACGTTCAACAATGTTTTTTTGCAAAATGAGATAATCTTCTTCACATATTTACATCGACTTGCGTAAAAGTACTTCTCTACCGCGTTATCAAACGGACACAATTTCACGTGTCATCTCCTTTGCCTCTATAAACTCCCTTGCATATGCTTTTCCATATGAGCCAACAAATGAGGCTGAATACTTTAATCCATGCATGCATGGCCATCAACATGTCCACCTACGCACTTCTTACATTGGCAGCATTTTGGCCTTCTAACCTTCATTTTGAGATGGATGTCTTAATTAATGTTTGGTTATTGATATCCAAAGATGATAATTATGAATATTATATGAATGTCCATATATCCATATAAATCCCGTTATTTTTGTATCCATCTTTTATTTTTTAAGAATTATAAAATTGATTTATCATGATATTGTAAAGTTTTATATATAAATATAAGTGCATATAAATATAAGGCATCTTTTATGTATTATATACTTCATTTAGTGAGAAAGAACTGTTATTTCTTACTCTTTAAATTCTCTTTACCCTTCTCTCTTTAATTTTATAACAGGTTATGGGTTATTAGTTGGTTTAAATTCTCTTTACCCTTCCGAAGCTTCGCCCGACTAATCCGGACTCGACCCACGTCGCGCACCTGGGAAATGTGGAAATGTCTCCCAACGGTGGCAGCTGCATTCACAAGGCTCAAACTCGAGACCTTGCTTAAGTTGAAACAAGCCGCTTACCACTTGATCCAACCAACCGTTGGTTATAGTTGGTTTTCTAGGAAACTTGTGACTTGTATTGATTTCTCTTGTCTTAGGTTCTGTACTTCCTCCCCCTATTGTGACTTTGTGGTATAATGTGATCCTGTGGGTAGGGTTGGAAATGCGGGCTGGCCCGCTTGGGTTGGCGGGCCAGCCTGCCAACCATCTTCCCTGTTGGCGAGCTGGGGTTCCCCAGCCCGAGCCCGCCAAGGCGGGGCCAAAATTTTTTTTTATTTTTTTTATAAAAAATAATTTTTTTCTATTTTTTACCCAATTTTTTTACAAGATTGCATATTTTCATGATTCTCTTTCCAAACTTATCAATAAGTGTTCACTAATTTCCTAAAAATAAAATTTAATATTACATTTTCCTTTGTAAAAAATATTGGGATTGAAAAAAAGCAAAAAAATACATATAAAATAATTTTTTAAAAAAATAAAAAAGAGCGGGTTAGGCGGGCTTAGCCCGCCTAACCCGCGGGTTCACCTTGGTGGCCTGAATCAGCCCGAACCCGCCAGACGGGCTGATGGGTTGGACCCGCGGGCTCAACCTGTATTTCCAACACTACCTGTGGGTAACCAGTAGGATTTTAGGTAAATGCCAAATCCTATAATGTGACATGTAAGTTGCCATAAATACAAAAACAGAAATAGATTTTTAGCTAACGAAAAAGCCATGTCATCAATCATTGAAGTCGTTTCTTTTTTTCTTTTTAAGAAAATCTTTAAAAAAAAATAGAAAACTGTCGCTTTCTTAATTGTCCATAATTTTTTAAATCCTCCCACGCCCCTTTTCTTTCTCATTTCGTTCTATCCAAATAAAGAAGTGTTGCCCACGTTATCGTTTGTTTGATGTTAGGAGGATGGACATCGGACTTGTCTGAAAACTCCATTCTCAAAATGGTACATGTAAGTTGAGATAAAATCATCTCAAAATCTGTAAAAATCATCTCGAAATCTATAAAAACTATTTTGAAATCCGTAAAACCATCTAAAAATCTGTAAACTCATTCCTCCCAATATAACTTATTTCTCTCCCAAACACACCATTATAATAAATAAATTGGCAGATAAATAGATGTTTGATCTTAAACAAATAAAAAATAATATTTCAGATAAAAGATGACAAAAATATAACAAAATAATAAATATTCTTATCAAAATAACAGAATATACAAGAGATTGGGACATAGAAATGGAGAATACGAGAAAAAGTTGAAGAATAGAATAAAGAGGAGTCCTATTTTATTTTATTGTATTTTTCAATGTATTGTACGTTACCTCTATTTATATGCTCACAACCATTATAGCGTAACCATAAGTTTATAAAGAAATAAAGACAAATATAATGTCATTAGCCATAAAAAATTCTTTATAAGTCATTATTAGAAATATATAAAAAAAAAAGCGAGACAGCGTGTTTAGACCTGAACGTACAAGTTATCATATCGAATAAAACCTTGGGATATCCTAAACGTGTAGTTTTAGTCACGTACTTCCCTTTCACTTTGAGGGGGGGAAGTCACCAACTTCGCTGTTCACTTCTCATATTCTTCTAATTTTTTTTTTGCCAACCCTTCCCATTTTTTAATAAATCAGACCTTGACCTATATTTTTATAATCATATTATTAATAAAGTGTAATATATTTATAAAAAGGAAAATACTTATTAAAATAGCTTTTGAATATCCTAAACCCAATATGGTGTTATGAATAAAGAAAAGGACAAATAGGTATTAGTCAAGAATCTGGAATTTCAAAATTTAAAGGAAAAGACTAAACTGTCCATGTTGTTTTGCTTGTATTATTTTCTTATAGAATATTAACAACTCTTTTAAACTAAATAAAGTGGTGTAATGATTTTGACAACATATTCAATTGTGTGCCTATGTTGTTTCCCAATTAGGTTTGATAACAACATTTTCTACCGTACTCACAACTCTGTTAAATGAAATGACAAGTTATCTTATATTTTTTGACAAAATCTCCACTTGGGTGCCTGTGTTGCTACATTGAGTTTGTTAACAACATTTCATGCGTATTGATAACTTTGTTAAACAGAAAGACAAGTTATCTTATGTTATTGACAACATTTCATACTTATTAAAATAGTCTATGTTGTTTAACTTGTATTGGATAACATTTTCTAGCATATTGACAACTCTTTTAAAATGAATAAGTTGTCTTATGCTTTTGACAACTTGTCCACTTGGTGCCTATGTTAATCCGTTAAATTAGTTAAGAACTTTTCATAATATATTGATAATTCAGTTAAAAGGACTGACAAATTATTTTATGCTTTTGATAACGTTTCTGATCCTTCTTGGTAGCCGGCATGTTATAAGAAGCATGAAAACCAAAATTGCCATTCGAAGCATACCTCCATCAGAAATAATATTAATTATCCATTGGGGAAGAAATACTCTCCATTTCCTCACATCCCATATAACATTAGGAAGAACAAAGTCCTTAATTTTAGCACAGGGGTCTATCCGATGGAGATTGTGATTCACAAAGTGAATCAAAGGTTCATCAATTGGAGTCCATAAATCCCATCAGAAGTTAGTTCTAGTTCCATCTTTTAATGTTCTACCAATTCCCTTGTAGAAGAAGTCCCAGACCGAGGCAATGTTACGCGCGCCACACCCTAAAGGCTATTTGCCTTTTGCATTTAGCTCTGATGTATACTGGACCCAAAGAGCTTTTGGGTTAGTTAAGATACCCCAACAAAGTTTCATAATGAAAGCCTTGTATTGGTTTTATAGATCTCTATTGTCATGGCCTCTATTTTCTTTTCCTTGCTTAATTTGACTCCATTCTATAAGGTACATTGTCTTACCATCATGCCTTTTATTCCAAAGAAACTGATGGCTAATTTTCTCAAGATCATTAAGAACTCCTTTAGGAAGCAGCATGGTCTGCATTTGATAGCCGAGAATAGTTGAGAGCACTGATTTGATCAGCACCATTCTGTCTGCCATGGTGAGAAATCAACCTTTCCAACTAGCTAACCTCTTTCGAGTTTAATCACTAATCAGGAAGTAGGTAAGTTATGTGATCACCGTCTTTTTAGCCCCCTGTAATCCCAATCCCCAATCTCTGGTTTAACTCCATAGCCCTATTTATATGAACATTCCTTAAGAAGAAAGCATTGGACTTGGTTAAATTGATTCTGTGACCAAGGCCTCGCATAACTCCCTCATAATCCTTTGTATCGATTTGGTCTCTTGAAGCTTCTCTAAAAAGGATGAGGTCATTTGCGAAGAAGAGATGTGAAATTACAATGGCTGTAATTTTGAGAACAAGAAAATAGAAAACAAAGACAAACACACCCTAAAACTCTTAAATTTAAAAAATAGATGTAATGTGTCACTCCATAATGTTGGGGCACTTATCACAGCGTTTTACCCACTTATGACCCAATTGAACCTTTGGATGTTCAAAAGCTGAAAAATGTTTCAAATGATTCTTGAGTCACTAATCACTTACTGAATAACCAATTTTATGAAAACTTCCAAAATCTTAGCCAAATATAGGAATTATAAATTTAAGTTTTGACGATAATAGCGTAACGAATTGTGAAGCACAAGTCCAACTATATTGATGCATAAGCTTAGTATGTTCGAGCATGGGTTTAAGAGGCTAAAGAGCTATGCGAGCATGAAATAAAACTAAAGAATAATCCAACGTCATTATTAGAATCCATTCAAGGCTCTAGTGTATGTGAAGAAAGCAAGTAAACAAGTTTGCAAAAAGAACTTCCATATGAGAAACAATTGCACAAAATGGGGAGAAAGTTTCAAAATTTATTCAAGACGGAATTATGCAAGAGATAGAGTGTAGCTTATATCTTTACCATGCTGAGGACTACAAGATCTTTAATCCTATGCTTGAACCACTCTCATTCAATTTTTCTCGTCTTAGTTCTGAATTTTCATATTCAGCCAAAAAAATTTGAAAATGGAAAACAAATGGTAACTTGGGGTATCTTTAGAAAGTGAAATTTTAATTCTTTCACTAGTAAAAATTTATGATATACCTACGGTTTTTCCTGAGAAAAATTTCCCCAGATAATTTCCTGCTGATTTTTTTCCACAGGTAAATTACCTCGGATTTTTTCCGCAACTAAAATGTTTTTAAAAATTTATTTTCAAAATTTTTATCCTCCCATTTTCCCTCCATCGCGTCTTCCTCCTTATCTTTCTCTGAAATTTTCATCTTGGATCTTCACTTCGCCCTGTTTCCATCTTACTCGCTGTCGAATTGCTCCTTCTTCCTTAACAATGCCAAAGCTTCATCCGGAGCAAAATCTAGAGCAAGGTAAGGGAAAATCTAGAGCAAAATCTAAGCTTTCGTCAAAGCATCTAGCGATAACCCTTTTTTTATACAGAAGAAAGAAAACACAGAAAGAAACGAAAAACAGTTATGTCACTTGATCAGCTGGAAGATAATTGCGAGCAATGTGGACAGGTACTATCTGCAACCCAACAGGTTGAATAAGAGCATGCTTCGCTAGTGAGTCAGCCTCACCATTATTATCTCTTCCAATCAACTGGATATGAACCTGCCATTCTCGTGAGAGCAACTGGTGCAACTCTTTAATCAAATCCTCTTCCCTATGTAACTCTGAATGCTCATTGCTAAGCACAGACATGATATCTGCACAGTCATTATATAATCGAACACATTTAAATCCACGCTCCCATGCTTGCTTCAAACCAATTATACATCCCCAGAGTTCTGCTGTGAGACTGTCATCCTCATCTGGTCTGAACATAAAAGGCCTCGAGAAATTGACCATCCCTGTATCTAAGGATGCCACCACTTCCCACAGCTCCCGCCCTGTGCGAGAAGGCACCATCCACCCAGACATCGACCTCAGCATGATCTTCGTCCTCAACACTATTGTTTCCGAAACTAATATGGTTAACTGTCTGTTGAAGTATCTGCTGCGCTGGGACCCATGCTTCGAAGGATACCCATAGCTTGAGCAATCACACTCTCCTTATGAACTTCACATTGGTCAAAAATGCGCTGGTTTCTCCTTTTCCAAATTGCCCAACAGACAACACTAAACAATTCATTCTATTGATGTTCATGGTACCCATGCTTTTCTGTAATATTCCAACCTCACCACTCCCGTAACCCAAGAGCAAAGAATTTGTGCCTCTTTCTTGGGTCAACTACCCGGTCCCATATGAAACGAGTGTCTAGCGATAACCCTGACGATGACAAAGAGGGATCATAAGGTAAGCGAAAATCATGGTGGGTACTTAAGATTGGTTCCAAGATTCGAGCTAGGGTTTCTACAGAAATGCAATTTAAGTATTTAAATACTGAAGTCTATGGGTGGGAATAGGCTAGGCCCCTATCAGGTGGCCTACGGCCTAGCCTATTTACTAAAAAGGTCAAGTTAAGACTTATTTAAAGGTCTAATTATATAAATAGGCCAGACCTATTTTTTGAAGTCTGACCTGTAAGCCTTTAGGCTGGCCTGTTTATATATAAAATAAATATATTTATTTTTATATGATGTAAAAAACAATTTTTTTTGTATTTGTGATCCTAATTTTATATTAAAAATTTACATATAATAAATATAGTGGTTTAAAGCCTACTTTGAGGCCTTTTTAAAGGTATACAATAGTAGGCTTAAAGCCTACTTTAATGTCTTTTAAATGTCTATATTATAAGTAGGCTTTTTAAAAGGCTATAGGCCTTACCAGGCCTTTCGAAGGCTCAGGCCTGTGCCTAAAAAAAGGCCTACATTCAGGTTCAGGTTCAAGCCCAATTTTTCATAGGCTTAAGCCTATTTAATCAAAGCCTGACCTGACCTATTTCCATGCCTACTGAAGTCCTTCTTTGAAATTGAATTTGTATGTGTATTTTAGTTGGAAGCTTTTGAGATTCGCGAGTATTGCGGTGGTTAATACATAGATGAAAATGCATGTGTTATTCCAGCTTAACAATCATAAGTTTGTTGTTCCAGAAAGAAGACTTTGCGTACATAAAGCATTCAGGGAGATCGACAGATGAGAGGAGGTTTGACATTTGCCAGGATGATGCAAATAGCACTAGTCTGAGGGATCTGGACCAGGAAGGATTATGGAAGAAACGAGAATGGATGTTCTGGGCTTAGTTCAGTGCGCCACAAAATGCTTTGACTGAGCATAAAAAGTATTTGAGTGGTTCCTTGGTACCTGATAAAAAGGTTGCTACTGATAGGGACATGTAACTTCTATAGCTTTATACATGAAGTTTACCTCATCTCTTCTGGAGTATTTTGTCTACCATTTTCTGGACTCATTTGCTAAAACCTCTGTAGTCTATAGAGATATTTGCCTGGTAATCAATTTCCCCCCTTCTAGTTTTGAAAGACCTCAGAGATTAATGCTTGATACTTGTGACCATTGATGAACAGAGAACTATAGATGGAAATAAATTATGTGACACCTATTTCACTTGTTTGTGACATTGAGCATTGTCATTTATAAAACAAAGATAAATGTTTCTTCGCTCTTTTGCGCCTAGCTATTGAACTTGTCATTTCAGAAAATAAACGCATCAAAACATGGCTACATGAAGTCTTTATTCTTTTGCCGTTATGCAGTTGATGATGCATCAAAAGGAGCAGTTATCCAGCGCAAAGGACAGTTATTGGAAAAATTTATTTAGATGAAAGCATTTCTGAGCTTTACTGTTTTTATAAAGCAGTGCCTATGGCTTGTGGTCATGAAGATTATTGTCACCAATCCTCTAAGAAATTTGAGCAGATTGAAGACTATAAACCCACATGCAACTTATAATGACTCAATGCAATGTGAGAGCAGATTGGATTAATGTAAACTTAGTTTGCTCCAACAAGTCAGACAACTTAGCCTGCTATTGGTCATAATGAGTGTGGAACTAGGTGCTTCATGTTTTAGGGAAGGGCTTTGTAATAATTGCTGTTTCTTTTGCTCATTCAGTTCTCATTTAGGTCTTCATGATGCCTGACTTCGTTAAATACAAAGGATGGAACTTAGGCAATGGGTTTGTAACCATTGCCATTTCTTTGACTCATTCAGGGTCCATCAAACTGCACTTTTGGCCTGATTTCTGGAGGTTCTGTTGGTCTACCAAATTAGAAATCTACAGTCGATTCTATTCTTCCATCACTGCAGTTCATTTTTCAACAGAACAACATGCAAAGGGTATGTTTCTGCTGCAGATCTTCATTTATCTAGATGACATAGCTAAGCTAAACCTTATCTTATTTCCCATAATTTTTTTGACAGGAAGAAATTATTAAATTAATAAAGTATGTGGAGCAATGTTGTGTGGTAATGCCTTTCATCTTTTAACCTTAATAAAGCTTTTTCTATATGCTGATGGAAAGAGAAGGAGTTTTCGATTGATTCAAAGGGCAGACGGTATTAATTTTTTGTGAGGAATGTTGAATGGATTTTCCCTCTTTAACGTTTTATGACAATTTTATTTTAGTTTCAGGTTGAATCGAGTAATATACAGGATGCAGATTTCCTTAATGCTGTTGTCAAGGTAAAGATTTCCTTAAGCCATCTTAGTTAGATAGCCTATCAAAAAATGGAAATGTAGGAGAAATTTGCTCCTACTATGGACTGATTAGGGGAATTATTGAAGCTTATTTTGCAGAGCTTATGATTTTCTTGATAATTGGTTATGCGACCTAGGATTGTAAGCCTTTTTTTGTTCCTACCAAACAATTGTTTTGTCAGCCTTTTTTTTTTTTGGTACTAAGAACAGCTTGCTTTAACATGGCTGTAGTTTTACTCTGTTGAAATTGCATTTTCTGTGTTATCTAGGGATATAGATATTTGGCACATGTTCACGTAGTCATGTTCAATGGGATATATACAGGTTTTGGCGAGAGGTTTTGACTGATATAGCATTGCTTACAGTAGAAAATGAAAACTTTTAGAACCTCTTAGATTTGGATGTTTGCCTCATCTTTAGATTTGGAATACATCTTTTCATTTTTTTGGAGACATTCATTTATTGTCATGTTGTGAATGTTGTTCACTTTCTTTTCATTTTTTGGACTGCATAGTCTAATGTTTGAAGCAATGATAGTGATAACTTTATCACTAGATATTTAATTCTTAAAATATGTTAAAAGTACTGATAAATTAAAAAAATAACATCCAGTGCATGAGTTAGGAATTATCCTGATATCATCTTAGCAAGCTTAAGCAGCATGTAATTGTTATGTTGCTAATATTGAGATATTCATTGCTTATCATATAAGTTGAAGGAGACTTGATATGCTCGAATGAATTCGTTAATTCATTGAAGTTGCGTCCATAATTTTTTTATTGCCAGTAACCTCTATGATTGTTCAAAGTGTGCTTTGATGTGTAAACATAATTCGTCTAATGAATTTTACGGAGATTTGATACATTACATTAAATTCGTCCATATATATATATATATATATATTAGTCCATTGAATTCTTAATTAAATATATGTTTCTGGTCATGCCATTAATTTATTCAAGTTTATTTGATGATAAACAAATTTTGTAGTCATTTTTTTATTTTCTAATGAAAAATAGCCATATTTATTTAAAAAACACTTTTTAATTTTCTACAATTTTACTTGTGGATGTTTATCTGCAGAAAAATCTGCAGGTAATTACTTGTGGATTTTAAATCTGGAGGAAAATAAATTTCTACGAACATTACATATGCGGATTAAAATATGCAAGAATAAAACATTTTTTGTAGTGTAGTAACTCTTATAAAGACTTGCTAGTGTCCTTGAGGCATAGAAGAATGGTAATTGAGATTAAGAAGTGTATATAAACTTTTAGTTTTCTAATGCCCTAATTGAGATTAAGATATAACTTGCATCCATTTCTAAGAGCATGTTTGGAAGTCCAATGGAGAATAAATTTAACATAATTCGAGGCAAAACTTAGGTTTTGGAGAATAGATTTTGGGAGAATAGTTTTACGGATTCCAAGGCAAAACCTAGGTTTTGAAAAGGTGATTAGGGCTTTTTGGATCTCATTTTCAAAATAGTTTTTGCAGATTCAGAGGTAAAACCTGTTTTGGAGAATAGATTTTGGAAAGATGAAAGATAAAGAAAGAAAAAGTAAGAAAGATGAAAGATAAAGAAAGAAAAAGTAGGAAAAATGAAAGAGAAAGAAAGAAAAAAGCAGGAAAGAAGAAAGAGAAAAAAGTATGAAAAAGAGGAAAAAGCAGGAAAGAGAAGGGCTTGTTTGGAACCTAGGCTTCAAAACCTCAGTTTGAAACCTATGTTTTCTCTTTCCTACTTTTTTCTCTTTTCTCTTTCCTACTTTTTCTTTCTTTCTCCTTCTTACTTTCCTCTTTTCTACCCACTTTTTGCCTTGGAATCCGTAAAAGCTATAACTTCCCAAACATAAATCACTTTTCAAAACCTAGATTTTACCTCGGAATCTGTGAAACCTAGTTCTCAAACAAGCCCTAAAATAGCTTTTCAAAAATTTTGTGTACTTGGAGAAAACCTAGGTTTTGAGTCAAAACATAGGTTTTGAAACCAAACCTAGGTTTGAGGAAGTGATGGCAAACAAGCTCTGTGTTTGGAAAGTTACGGTGAAAATAATTTTTACGAATTTCGAGATAAAAAGTAAGTAGGAAAGAGGAAAGAGAAAAAAAGAAAAAAGAGGAAAAGGAAAATTTATTATGAGAGTGTGTGTAATTTGATAAGGAAATAACTTTTTCAAAACCTAATTTTCAAATATCGATTTTATTACAAAACTCAGATTTTAAAAAATGTGAATGCATAAACAAAACCTATATTTTGAAATGGGCTTACAAACAAGCCCTAAATTGAAACTAACTCTATCAATTTCTCCCAATGCATTACAATGCTTCCAAAATCGTTAAATTTGGTTACAACGATCTCTAACATTAAGTTGATTTCTTTATTATTATATATGTTTGGTTACCGGTTTCCATAGTTAGTATGCTTATGTAATGTAGATTACTAAAACACTTATGCATGATTAGAATTTCTACTGTTTCTAATTGGAAAAAAAATGTGTCGTTCTTAATGGGCCCGTTTGGCAAACTGCCATAAGCCACTTATAAGTGCTTATTCACACAAGCCGAGATAAATATGTGGAAGAGATTGTCTCGTTTTGCGAAAAAACACCGTTGAACGTGCTTATGAAAATAAGCCACTGCTTGCCAAACAGGGTCAATATCCACATCATTTTTAAATTACAAGGAATGTTTCAATTTGGGTTAAACTTGATTTGGCATTTGCTCATCTAAATATCACGAAAGAAACTATGTTGTTAAAAAAGTAACAATCAAGGATGATGCCCAACATTTTAATATATATAAAATGTGTCGTTCTTAATATCCACAGAATCTGTTTGCTTCTTTAGGGTTGTGTATTGGGTTAGGAGAAGATGATACTTCTCTCTCAATTTCGGCATAAGAGTGTCCGTTTGTTCCTACTATGTTGTGTATTGGCTCAGATGATGATGGTAATTCTCTCTCAATTTCTCCAGAAGAGTGTCTGTTTGGTCCTTGTCTGTTGTCTATTGGGTCTGGGGAAGAGAATATTTCTCTCTCAATTTCTACAGAAGAGGGTGTTGTGTATTGGTTTTGGAGAAGAGGCTACTTCTCTCAATTTCTACAAAAGAGCGTCTGTTACTCTTGTGTATGAGTGAAAACCATCATATTTATACCTTCAATTTCTCAACAATTTTTTGACATTTTTATTCATTAATGAGTTTGTTTTAGGGTAAATGCTTTTGCATATGGATACTGGGCACCCGAAAGTTGTGGTGAATCATTATAAACATGGAAATTTTAAAATAGAGCAATTTCGATTCACTTTAGATAAAGTTGAGAGAACGGGTTGAGCCCGCTAGCCTACCAAATGATGATGGGTTCCGGCTGGCTAGATGCTTATTCTCTGAGGGGGAGGGCTGAACCCACGAGCCCACCAAATGATCTCTTTATTATATTTTTTAAGTAATATATTTTTATATTTTTTACATTTTTTTTATCTCAATATTTTTTTATAAAAGAAAAGGCAATATTAAATTTTATTTTTAGGATAAACAACACCTAATACATTAAAAAATAAGGGACATTTAGTGTGGAGTCCCAAATAACAGCAATATTTAACAGATGGTCCCAACTTTCACAATATTTATCTAGAGGTCCCAAGGGACCATTGTTTAATTAAGTTTGTAAGTGAAAAGACTGTGATGCCCTTGGTTTCTCTGCAGCTGGGTTTCTATGCATCTTCTTGCGTGCTCAC